>ML827599.1:23935-35718 GCA_009831015.1 Picea engelmannii | reverse complement strand
TAAGATATACATACATACTCTTATTTCTCATTCTCCCATCTTAATACTTTTTATAAACTAATTTTAATTTATAACTATTTTTTAATACTCTTCTTTCTCATTTTCCCATCTTAATACTTTTTATAAACCATTTTTAATTTTTAATTATTATATATTATGTTACATATCATCTCACTAAAATAAAAGATTTGATTTCGTTACAAATTAATACTCTTCTTTGCTTATTCTCCCATCTTAATATTCCATTTGCTTTATGCTTTTGCTTTTCAAATGCGAATACACATTCAATAATATGGTTTACATGAAAAACACACACAAAGTACTCCTCCATGCTTATTCTCTCATCTCAACACTTCCCATTTGCTTCATGCTTTTGATTTTCAAATGCACACACATCCAATAATTTGGTTTACTCAAGGAAACATACACTTTAAGATAAAGCAATTACCCATTTTAATTCACAACCTCATATAAGAGGCAATGACATCACCTTCTTATCGTTTTCCTAGAAATACACTCATGAACACACCACCATATCTGCAAGATACCAATTTGATCATGAACAGAAACCTATAATCTGATTCTCTCATCTGACAAAGGTCACTTTTCTAGAACTCTATACGTTTTTGGTAATGCCATCACAAATCAAACAACCAATCAGATTTAACCAAAAACTATTTCCCTACCTTAGGACCCACCACCTCCTTTTCCTTGGACCCCAGTGCCCACCACCTCCTTGATGTACCATCATAGCCCACTTAGGGGCCTCAAAGGGATCAATCAATCCCTCCTTGAGTGAGACCTCCATTTACAAGTGAGTCAACTCATAATCCCTTGGGTAGCATCCACACACCACAACTTCATAGATGATCTCCATGGTACAATTTTGACATTAATCTAATAAAAGATGATTGTCAATAATAACAAATTCTATGAAATTATATTCAACAAAAGATTAAAAAATTAAGAGACAAGAACAAAAACAAAAAGCGAGTCATTAGGACGCCGAAAACCCGCCATGTGATGCGGTTGCAACGGCCCACGCCGCTGGGACCGTCCGTACACGTGGCTAAGAACACGGAGGAAACACGATGCGTGAGCGGCTAAGAACTAACACCTCAGCACATAGTTAATGATTTTTTTGGGAAATGGAAGTTACACGGGGTGCTGCCCGAGGGGCAGCGGGGCCCACGACGCTGACGCAGAAGACAGGTACACGTGGCACCGTCCCAACATGTCACGTCACGTTCCCGCGCGGCTCAGTTTCTCCGCCGACGTCCGGGATCGAATCCCGGCCGTGAATTTTCCTCTAATAAATTCACCGCAAGTGCGATGAAATCAGATAGGCGAGCGCAACATTACTCGTCTTCTGCAGACTGGGTCTTTCGTTCAGTCTTCTGTCTGGTACGCTTGCTACGTTTCTTTTACTTTTTTTCTTAGGTTTTTTCAGTTTCTATTTATGAGGATTTGTTTCTTTCCTATTTTTTTTGTCTTTGGGATTGATAATTATGGTGTGTTGTTGTATAGATTGCCTCTGTTTGAATTTTGGTCCACAATTCACTAACTGGGTATTGCAAAATGTAAGGGTTTTTTGGTTGTTGCAAAATTCGCGGAATGGTAAAATTTACAGTCGATGTTTTTGAATTATATCACAAGGTAGAAAATTCATCCTTCATGTTTATACATACATACATACCCACTTATTTTGCTTGTCTCGATGACAATTTACATTTGATTTTTTTTGAATTAAATCATTGGGTAGAAAATTCATTCTCCATGTTTAAACAGACGTACAGACATACCCACTTCTTTTGCTTGGTTAGGATAGCCACTGGATGAAACGTTGATTAAAATTGATAGATAGATGGATAGCTATATATATGTGTTCTTGATTCAATAAGGGTGTTTTCCCCTTCATACAACCTGCTGGTTATCCTTTACTTGGTGAAGTTTTCAATGGGGCTTGTTGATATAGGGAATGACATTCTATGTTTTAGGGTTTGGTGAGGAAGTGTTTTTAAATTTTAAACTAGAGCAAACCGTCTCTGGGACGCAACTAGAAATCGTTTTAGACACCATTTTGGTTGTATGGTACCACAACACAACAGGTTATAGAGTTCATTGTTTCCAATCTGATATGGGTGTTTACTATTAGATACAGTATGCTGATTATCCTTTGATTGGAGAAGTTTTCAGTTTGTGAATTGGGTATTGTGTAGATAGGGGATGATAATCTATGTTTTGGGGTTTGAAAAAGTGTTTTTTAAACTGGAACCAACCATCTCTTGGAAGCATCTAGAAACTGCATTAGACATCGTTATAGTTGCTTTCATTTCAGCGTAGTGATGTGTTATAGGGGTGCATGATTCTCAAATCTGTGATGTGTTATAGGGGTGCATGATTCTCAAATCTGTGATGGAACCAACCATCTCTTGGAAGCATCTAGAAACTACATTAGACATCGTTATAGTTGCTTTTATTTCAGCGTAGTGATGTGTTATAGGGGTGCATGATTTTCAAATCTGTGATGTGTTATAGGGGTGCATGATTCTCAAATCTGTGATGGAACCAACCATCTCTTGGAAGCATCTAGAAACTGCATTAGACATCGTTATAGTTGCTTTCATTTCAGCGGAGTGATGTGTTATAGGGGTGCATGATTCTCAAATTTGTGATGTGTTATAGGGGTGCATGATTCTCAAATCTGATTATGCGATAGGGGCTGCTTGTTCTCTCCTGTCAGATAGGGGCTGCTTGTTCTCTCAAGAATGCCTTATTTCAGTTCTAGGAAAAAGGTAGATAATCAAAACAATAGCCCTGACTCCATGCTGGTATGGGGTAAGAACTTACTTTTTTCCATGGCAAGAAGAGATGAATTAGTAGGCTTTTATCTTTTATATTTTTCCATGACAATGATTTGGATATTGCCCCATGTCAATGATTTGGATATTGCCCCATGTCAGTGATCACTATGAGCAATACTGTGAGTGGTTATTCACTCACACCAACCCCCCAACTTATAAAAACAAAAAAAGGAACTGAGTAGGAGAGTGCATGAAAATTTCATATAACGGAAATGCCTGCTAGAACTACTATAATATGAAGGTATTCTATGGGAACAATATATCTAGGACATTTTCACATTATTGTTATGAATTTGTCTATGCATTGGTTTTATAGCAATAACACTAGTGTGAATGTGTGTTAAAGGACAGCCCAGCTTCTGTGGGTAACCATAATGTATTGTTTGGAGTCAACATGTTAATAATGGCTTGTAGGGTAGTCACTGTTTGGGTTATTTCCATTGGAGGGTTTAAAGGCTAACTTATTAAGTCTATTTGCCATGAATCACCCTTGATGTCTCCTGAAGAAATCATGGTATAATCTAGGAGATTTTTGGTGAAGGCAGTTGGAGGCTTACCACTTGCCCATGGTGAAGTCTTTTGTGAAAGCATTTGCATTTCTATTATAAGTATTTTTTGGATATATTTTTTTATTTCAGAATCTTGTAGTTTTACCGTGAAAATCCTAGATAGGTCAATGCTACATGGTTCTTCACTCAACTAGATTTTTATAACTGTAATGTTATACTCTGTTAAGAAATGTAGTTTTCTTATAGTTCTGGTCATTGTTATTTCCCCATTGAAATTTGTCAAAATGTTTCAAGCAGAGTATTCGTTGTCTTACATTCACTTGTTAATTATGGTTTTAACGAGCCCTTAACAATTTACTAGTTCAAGTACAAGTATCAGTGCATGGTGTTGGGTCAAAATGTTTCAAGCAGAATATTAGTTTTATATTCACTTGTTAATTATGGTTTTAACGAGCCCTAGCATGCATGCATATTTAATACTAATAAATAAACATATATTAAGTAAACTAGCATACATCCCATCTTAATCCTGGATCTTTCAAGCTCCCAGAGGTTTGCACTTGTTTTTTTTTATCCCCCTCCCCTCAATAGATCAGGGGTAAGATGCATCTATGTTAATTCTGCTCAATAGATCAGGGGTAAGATGCATCTATGTTAATTCTGCTCAATAGATCAGGGGTAAGATGTATCTATGTTAATTATATTGTGAGTAGACATGTCTGTTGAATGAACAGTCCTTTCTCTTTTCAGCTCAATAAAAACGTATGGATTGCTATTGTAAAATTACAATACTATCACCATTTCTATTTAAGGTTAGCTTCACATGCCTTCAGAGCTTGGTCCACCATCCACCCTTCTTGTCTTCTTTCATCTGCCCTTCATTCAAACTGTTTTGTTCCAAGTCTCCCCATTGCTCTGTTCTATATCATTCTACCATGTAAACCTAATTCTTCCCACGTTTCCCATTTCATCATCCTTCATATTTCACTTATTTCCCACATTTCGCTTTTGTCTTCTCCTGTATGTTCTTGATACCCTCCCATCTCTTGTTTGTTGTGTGCCGCAAGATCATTAAAGTGAGAAAAACTACGATGTCCTCCTGGTGGGTACAGGCCTGACTTCTGAGGGATTGACTCGGAGCCTATTGTAAAATACCATTTTTGTATGATACTTAACCTGAAAAAAAGTACCACCTATGAAAGTCCATAAAACTTGATGAGCCCCTCCTTGGTGCAGCTAGAAATTATTGATTATAAATATTTAGTCAGAAAAATCTTAATTTTTAAACCTCATCTATTTGATATTTTGGCAACTGACCACCTTTTCTTAGGAATAAGATTGTCATCGAACCTTGTTAATGTGAAACAAAACTTTACGACTTTTGTGTCTATTTGTTTACGTTTTCTATTCATTTTTTAATCTGGTGGATTGATGTAAGCTGTTTTTCTTATTGAATTCAATTCAGTTTAGTGTTTGTGAGTTCAGGTTTTGACTCTTTGGTGTTTTTTGGTGCAGGTGTTAGTAATTTAGCTTATTGTGTATAAAGTAAACTTCACATATCAGCTCACCTGGCTGACCATATCCTAGAAAGAAAACATTAAAACCATGATCCTTTCACCACCCTCAACATTGGATGCAATGGACTTAGAAGTAACAAAGCAAGAATGGAACTTTTCCCTGCAGAATCACACCAGTGTAACAAATATGGAGAAGAATGAAACTGCTGATGGTAATGAAGATTCAAAATGGAAGGATTTGCCCATGGAACTCCTTATGCGTATACTTAGGCTTGTTGATGATCGTACTGTAATTATTGGATCTGGTGTATGTACTGGCTGGAGAGAGGCAATCTGTATTGGTGTTCAAGAACTTTCTTTATCATGGTGAGAATCAAGACTCCCTTCTTTCTTGTATTTGATTAAGGGTTGGTTTGTGCAATAGGATGCATATTGTATCACCGCCTAGCGATACACCTGTAGGTTAACAAGTTCTGGCATTCAAAATCAGTATTGCTGTTCCTTCATGTCCTCTGATTATGCCCACCATTTTCTTTAGTGATATAAATCTACATCCTT
The DNA here is from genome assembly GCA_009831015.1 of Picea engelmannii. Lineage (NCBI taxonomy): Eukaryota > Viridiplantae > Streptophyta > Pinopsida > Pinales > Pinaceae > Picea > Picea engelmannii. Next base: position 30,270 of record ML827599.1, on the reverse strand, counting down.
TTGCACATTTGCAGACACAACAAGATGGTTCAGAATTAGGAGTTTTCTCATGAATAGACAGACCATTGGAGCATTATGATGGTGTTCTGTTGGTTCCTTCGTAGGAACAAGTTATTGAGTGAGGAATGATATGCGTTCTTGATACTAGCTGTTGAATTCTGTGGAATGTACTAATCTGTTCCGAGAGGGCCTATGAAGAAACCTTGATGCCCACAGTTTCTTCTCCCATAGAGGGGGCAGTTAAAAATTTTCTGTTTGGAACAAAATTCGAGAACGTAAATGGAATTTTCATTTGAGTTTTACTGTGAATTCTAATTCACATTTTTACCATTATTACAAACTTTGGTCTAGCTTGTACCCTTGGAGTTCACTATTAACGCTGTTAAGCTGTGAAACCCTTGGGCTATTCGAATCCCTTAGTAATCGGTAAAAGAAGCCTAAATTTCGATGCTGATTTCTGGTATTTAGGATGGTAAATATAAACATATCGCTACACCATTTTGATTTCTTTGGGCATATCCGGTTTTCATGTCTCCACCTCATTGAGGTTTCCTAGGGCATACTACATAATAATTCTAGCTTCTCTGATAAAGCTACATGTAATTCTGCCGATCATTTATAGAATCTTTATGGCATACTACATAATAATTTCAGCTTCTCTGATAAAGCTACATGTAATTCTGCCAATCATTTGATGAAATCCTTAAACATATATAGTGCCCGTTGATCTGGGCAATGACCTTACCAAAACATCACTGATTATTTTGATCTTAGATCTCTAAAACTGCACCTTACCAAAACATCACTTATTATTTTGATCTTAGATCTAAAACTGCTTTTGAAAAATCTTTCATCCTTTCTTGAAAGGACACTAAAAGTTCAGACATAAATGTCCAGATGACTTGAAAAGATTTACTTTCCTCAGCTTTTACTTTGTAGTGTTATTTGTAATGTTTGTTATAATGACTGAAGGTCCAAATTTCTTTGCATGTTGGCTAAACTGGAAGCAGAGGCAGATAGCATTTCACATTAATTCTGGTTGAAAATTGCTTTCCTAGGGAGGAGTTAAGATAATGCAACTTAAAACATTGTTTATACATCAATCCAGCACATTATCATGCCATTGTTTGCTTTCTCATTGTTACTCTATGGGTGAACCTTGCCATTGGAATGTATTGAGAAAATAAGTCCTTGAGCTGCTTCGCTGGCTTGGATGATTAAGCTAGCTGCTATATAACGTGTTTAAAGCCCTGTACATGGTTTGCTCATTATTAAGTTTCAAGTTTTAACTAAATTCGACATGAAGTGGTTGATGGGGATGATTTTATATCCAGCGGGGTCTTGCTTGGACCACTATACTAGTTATTTGTTTTTTTTTGGACATTTCTTCTTTTAAGACACCTCTTTTTGGGCTGCTGTAGTTCTCTGCTTTTTGGCGGCAGGAGTAGTGCTATCTGGCGGCAGGTGTGTTTTAGAGTAATATTCTGCTGGAGTTGTTTCCTGTCGTGATTTATGTTTTTGTGTTTTATGATTTATGTTTTTATGATATATGATTTATGTTTTAACATTGAACAGGGTACCACTCCTCTCTCTACAGTGCATTGACTATTGCTATGCCTTTTGTGGATGCCTCGAATTGAAAATGCATGGTTATGCCCACAAAATATCTGTTAGTTCTTGCAACCTGCGAGGCGATGGAAAACTATTTCTTGACAGCATGCAGACTTGCTGTCAGAGTGCTACGAGGATGATATTAGTGAGCACTTACAGTCTCGATTCCTTTCAAATACCCTTGCACTTTTCCCAAGTTCTGATGTCTCAATTTCCAATTAGCAGCCAAAGCCTCCTTACCTAGGGGTCCACGTGTCATATGAGTCAATTTTACTTGAAATTCAAGCATATCCAGTTCACGCTGAAATTTAAGAGCAACCAACAATTATGCTCAGATGCTCTCGTAACAATTCAGCCAGAGGCGTGTTTCATTTCGAATCGATTACATTTATGCCCTTCTTCTTGGATAATGGAATTAGTCTATAGATACAATCGCTAGAAACGGAATTAGAAGAAATTCTGATAACCAATGTTACAAGAAAAACTTGGCCTATACAAAAATTTATAATGGGTTTTTATAAAGAGGCCCTCTGAGTTTTTTAATGGGCTCATGATTTGGCAAGAAAACCTACCCGGTCAGTCTGACTTGCTTGGCCTGTCTTTAACTGCCAAGCCAGATTTGACTTGCAAGTACCACCGCTGGTAACCTGTTTGATTATTTCCGAAATCATCTGAAATTTTGAGACTAGATTATCTGAAAAGCATAATAGGAAGAATTATGTATGAATCATTTATTCATAACTATGAACAGGCTCCTTTGAAAATTGATCTTTTGCAATCAATTATTTATAATGTTAGTACAGTAGTTCAACTTAAAAGAATTTTCTATTGCAGGTCACATCATATTCTTGAGGAATGCTATAGTCCGGTATTCTCCATTGAATTTTGTTATAGTAGACTTAAATTTAGGTATAGCTAGATATTGAATGTGGGAATTTCAAAACTTTTATATTGGTCAACTTGCTATGCCTTACTTTTGCAGCCAATTCCTGCCATCGAGAATTTCTTTTTTATCACTGTTTTGGCTCTTTTAATGAATTTGTCTTTAGTTTTTTTTTTTTTTAGCAAGTCTGGTTTTGTGGTAGCGAGCATTCCCTTGAATGTTGTTGATCGGTGAGAATTATAATTTTTGCAATGCAGGTGTAAGTTGAACATGAGCAAATTACTTCTGTCAATTGCTCCTAAATTCGCTCGTTTGCAGTCCCTTAATCTACGCCAGAACCAACATCAACTCGATGATCAAGCAGTGGAAATGGTTGCAAAGTACTGTCATGATTTGCGTGCTCTAGACCTTTCCAACAGTACCCAGCTGACAGATACATCTATTGATGCTCTGGCGCGTGGTTGTAATCATCTTGAAAAACTTAATATAAGTGGATGTTCAAAGGTTACCGATTCAGCACTGATATTTCTGGCAGCGAAGTGCAACAGATTGAGACATCTAAACCTCTGTGGTTGTTGTCCAGCTGCGTCTGACAGGGCTTTGCTGGTAGGTCCATAATCATAAGTAATTTACTTCTCAAACATCATTTCTTTTTTCGGAGACTAAGCTTCCTATTATCAAGGATTGAGTGTCATAGGTTGCCGTTTGGCTAAGCAGTTACCAGTTGGGTATATTCTGTCAAAGGCACCAGGACTTGCACCTGGCCCAACAACTGTGCATTCATTCATAGGCATGAGCATATATTCTGTCAAAGGCACCAGGACTTGCACCTGGCCCAAACAGCTGTGAATTCATAGGCATGAGCACAAGCATGTCACCGTCAGGACTTGAATCCTGGTGGGGGCTATATGAGCTACCTGCTTTCACTGACCAGGCCAAGCCTTTCGTTGACACCTTTTGCCAATTTTTGCTTCCCTACATTTTGCACAAGCATCCAACAGTACCCAGCTGACAGATACATCTATTGATGCTTTGGCGCGTGGTTGTAATCTTGAAAAACTTAATATAAGTGGGATGTTCAAAGGTCACTGATTCAGCACACCGATATTTCTGGTAGCGAAGTGCAACAGATTGAGACATCTAAATCTCTGTGGTTGTTGTCGAGCCTCGTCTGACAGGGCTTTGCTGGTAGGTCCATAATCATAAGTAATTTACTTCTCAAACATCATTTTTTTTCGGGGACTAAGCTTCCTATTATCACGGATTATTATAGGTTGCCCTTTGGCTAAGCAGTTAACACTGGGGTATCGATTTCGTCAAAGCCTTTTGCATGCACTTATGTCAAGTGCATTCATAGACATGAGCCCAAGCATGTCACTGGCAGAACTGGAATCCTGGTGGGGGCTATATTAGCTACCTGCTTTCACTGACCAGGCCAAGCCTTTCTTTGACACCTTTTGCCAATTTTTGCTTTCCCTACATTTTGCACAAGCATCCAACAGTACCCAGCTGACAGATGCATCTATTGATGCTCTGGTACGTGGTTGTAATCATCTTGAAAAACTATCCAACTGTACCCAGCTGACAGATACATCTATTGATGCTCTGGTGCGTGGTTGTAATCATCTTGAAAAACTTAATATAAGTAGTTGTTCAAAGGTTACCGATTCAGCACTGATATTTCTGGCAGCGAAGTGCAACAGATTGAGACATCTTAATCTCTGTGGTTGTTATCGAGCTGCGTCTGTACAGGGCTTTGCTCTTAGGTCCGTAATCATAAGTAATTTACTTCTCAAACATCATTTTTTTTCGGGGACTAAGCTTCTTATTATCACGGATTGAGTGTCATAGGTTGCTCTTTGGCTAAGCAGTTACCAGGGGTATCTATTCCGTCAAAGGCACCCAGGACTTGCACCTGGCCTCAACAGCTTTTTGTATGCATTGGTACGCATTCATAGCCATGAGCATAAGCACAAGCATGTCACCATAAACATGTCACCGGTGAAACTTGAATCCGGGTGGAGGCTATATTAGCTACCACTTTCACTAACCAGGCCAAGCCTTTCTTTGACACCCTTCTACCAATTTTGCTTTCCCTACATTTTCACTTCTTTGTATGATTGCAACGTAGTGATTGCGCCTACGTTGTAGAGCAACCTGGATGGGAGAACGTAAAAAGGGTTGGCCATTATATATCCATCTGGTGCTGTTAAGCACTAAAGGTTTGCATCTCGAGTTGTTTGGTCTCTTTCGGTGTTTAATAAATCTGGAAAGCTTCTATTACCAGTGCACTTAGGATTAGTTTTATTCAAAAAATGGAAACCTTGCTCCAATAATCATGGAGTTAAGATCGATCTAAGTTAGTAGCTTCTATTACCAGTTCACTTAGGATTAGTTTTATTCAGAAATGGAAACCTTGCTGCAGTACTCATGGCTGGCTAGATAGCTGATGTTTATCTCTGTATTATGATCTCCAGGCTTTGGCACAAAATTGCCGCGGCTTGCAATCTTTGAATTTAGGTTGGTGTGAGAGGGTGACTGATGTGGGCGTGACAGGTTTGGCTCAAGGGTGCCCTGAGATGAGGGCAGTGGATTTGTGTAGTTGTGTATTAATAACAGGTATGGGAATATAACGCATCAAGTTAGCATAAATTTTCTATTTCAATTCAATATGGACTTTCGTCTCATCATGTTTTTCATTATATACTGCAGATAAAAGCGTTGTTGCATTGGCTGAAAACTGTCCTCGCTTAAGGTCATTGGGATTGTACTACTGCCAAAATATCACCGACACTGCCATGTACTCTTTAGTAAATAGCAGCATATACGGGGCAGGGAAGGAAAACTCCAAACACAAGAGCAGTAATATTAGATACAACACTGAGCCAGTATCCATCCAAGGCAGTCAAAGATGCAGGCGGAGCAATGGAGGTAGACAGAGTTGCGGCATCAGTGAACGCATTGTACCTGCTAGTCGTGATTACATGGAATCTGTTTTGAGTGACCAAGAGGGATATGGCCTAGTGCAGTTAAATGTTAGCCAATGCACATTCTTATCTGCTCCTGCTGTTCAGGCTGTTTGTGATACTTTCCCAGCATTGCATACTTGTCCGGAGAAGCACTCTCTCATCATAAGTGGCTGCCTAAACCTTACCTCAGTGCATTGTGTGTGCGCAATTGAAGCCCAGAGAGAACGAAAAAGCAGAGCTGCAGCTTCTGATTATCCTGCAGGGATTCTAAATGCAAGAGCAATACGGTGAAGTTCGCAAGCAGTCCTAGATTATATCTAGTTTTCAGTTTCCCATGATATGGCTTGTATTGAATCTAGTCTAGATTTCTTACTGGTAAGTTATGGGATGTGTGAATATCAGGGGAAGTTATCGTAAGGGTAACAAGAGTTATTTTGAGCAATTTTACGAGTTGAAAAACATGTTCATTTTCTCCATGGTTTCAGTTTGTAGGTATGTTTTCGTATTCTACTCTAGTTACCTGGAGATGGGGTATACTCTTATATTTCCATGGTTTCAGTTTGTAAATATGTTTTAGTATTCTACTCAGTTTCCTGGAGTTGGGTATACTCTTAATGACGGAAATGGATTTCAATGTTTCAACTTTCAAGTGCCACCCTCCGCTAAAAACAATTCAAATGCTGTCACAGTATAAAATAGTCTCCATATTTGTGAAAACCTGTGACATTATGAAAAGGGGCTCTATATTTATTATAGTGAAGTGCTTAAATAAGTTATATCTGATTGTGCACCTTTTATGGCATCTATTCTTGTTAAATTGAGCAATAACCTTGTGTATCATTGAAATAACTAATGGTTGCTGCAATTGAGCT
>ML827598.1:86322-97363 GCA_009831015.1 Picea engelmannii | reverse complement strand
GAGGGGGAGAGAACAATACTCCCTCTGGGAAAATTGAAAGTTCACACAAGTTGCCCATGAGAAAGAAGAGAAAAAACTCAGTACAAGAGGAAGAAAATAACCTTATAGAAAATGATATCCAAATCTTTTCCTTGGAAGATATGGAACTAGAAGCAGACATTGAAAAAATATTTTCTGCAATAGAACAACATGAGTATATTTCTCAGGGAGATTCTTTACTGGAAGTTATTGGGAATGAGACCTTTAGTGAAGAAGAATCCTTCACTTTTCAAAGCATTGTTTCTGACTGAGAATCTAAAAAGTTGATAGTAGAAAGAATTGAACAAAAAAATAAAAAAAGGAAAGACCCACTCAAAGGTCGACCTCAAGTACATGCGACCGTCCCAGATTTCCAAAATTCATAGGGAAACTGAGGATGCACTTGACAACTCTATTGATGGTATAAAGGCTGAGAATGCCAACTTAAAAGAGAAGATCAAATAATTGGAGACTACCTTGATGCCTCTTCCCATCCTGGCCATTCCTTTGACAAAGATTAAACCAACTACACCTGGTATCAAGTTAAAGGGATATTCAAGTTTGCTCACAATGGTCCAAAAGTATGTTGAGAAAAACATTAAAAAGAGAATGTCATTGATAATAGAGGCTTGGGAGGTATCACAAAATATTGTTTATTTTGGTTCAAGGGCACATGCATTTCATGAGTATATCCAAGCTGATTTTAGGAATGAAGAAGGATTTTACACAGATTTTGTTTTACCATTTGGGATAAAAGTCTCAAACATGACAGAATTGAAAAGGAGAGAAGAAGATATGCCTTCTCCTAGTTGGATCAAATAGTTGAATGCATGTTGGAAAGAAAAGATCAAGAATTTGAGAAACATAGTCCAAGCATGCAATGAAGCTATAGTGAAAAGAGAAGAATTATTCAAAAGGCTCATAGAGATAGATTTAGCATAAAGCACTGGTGAGGTGCAAGATCCTAAATTAATTTTCAATTCAATGTTTATGACAAGGCAACAATTTGATGAACATGTGGTGATATTAAAGGGATTATCGGCTGAGAAATTTAATGGCATAATTTAATATGGTGAAGAAGAGATAGATAATTGGCTTATCGATTATTCTATGAAAAATCAATATATTGAGGAGTCAATGAAAAATCAATATATTGAGGAGTCAATCCACGACATTTCTCATGACCTAATAGATATAGAAGGTGAATTGTTTAATATCAAAATTAGGCATGAAATAAATGTTGCGCCTATGGGGAATTACATTGAAGATTGGTTTAATATGGCAATCGATAAATTAACTAAAGAGGCCCAAGAAATAACAGTTGAGACAATTCCTATAGCTGTCAACGAGGAAAATAAAAGGACAACAACAAGCAAGTGAAAAAATGAGAGATACCATCATAGTAAGTATATGTTGATCACATTTTGTTTTCCTTATCAATTTTTCATCCATTTACTCCACTTATGTTATTAGAAAGGTTTAACCGAAATCTGATAACTTCTTCTTATCTTCCTTCCAGGTCTTGCTACTCTACCTTCGCCCACCGTCTTCTCTGCACAATCTATTTCTTGTTTATATTTACTTTTATGGTCCGCGGGAGCCCTAATCCCAGTCCTCTGGACAAACACATTTTAATTTCAAAGTATTGTAATAGACTTCAATATTTTTCAGAAATCCCAAGAGAACTAAGTCGGGATCAGTTTTGACGGTGTTTTATAACTCTGAGTTTTGAGTATAAAATATTTGAGATTGGTCTATTGTTTTCTCCCTTTGAGCTCCAGATGTGTCTACTCTATTAAATTTCTCTTATGTGTATGAATCATCTTCTTTTATTTTTATGTATGGTCAGAAATATTTATTTTCGCTATGATGGATGTGAGGAAAATTTACTTGTGTTTTCAAATGTGTGATGTATGAGGCTCCTGGTCATCTCTCAGGAAATCTCTTTAAAATTAAAATAAAATATTTTCTGCAACTTTTATCTTTCTTTGAATATAATAGTCAACTTTCTCAAAGTCCTATATCATTTTGGAAATCTAGAATTCAAAGAATATCATAAAATAGAGAGGAGTACCACATCTATAAAAACACAGGAGGACTTGTAACCTCGTGAGGTTGTTGTTTCGGTCCTGACGGATTCAAGCGTCAACATCTTTGGCGACCATACTAAGGAACCAACTGAAAATTTGAAATATGGTTTAGCATTTTTGAAAATGCATGAGTTTGCCTCAGGATGATCAACCCCAGTTAGAAATTGGATTGAATAATCAACGAAATTTTTTGCATCAACTATATAATCTTGTAATAACAATAGCCAAGACTAGTGAAGAATTGGAAATATCTTGGCAGACATTGTTCCAAGAAGAAGAAAGAGAAATCCTCTGAAGACAGAGGAGAGAGGAAAGACAAGACCGAATAAACGAAAGACAAGCTTGAAGAGCACAAGAACAAGGCTGGAATTGAAGTTGAACAAATACAAGCAACAAGAAATTGCATATTCTAGGAAGCGAAAAAAACATATTCCTGAAATACCTCTAGACATAACATCAAGGATGGAAACTAGGGAAGAGTGTTCCAAGGGCTTACATAAGGAAGGAGTGGAATGAACTATTGGTTTTTTTTCAAAGGTATATAACCTATGACGGAAGGTATAACTCAACTTCCCTGTATCATATTAGATTATTGGAACATTTCACAGGTACTCAACCACTCAATATGCCCTATTTTCTTTGGCAAAGCCTCGTAAAAATGTCTAAGAAGGTCAAATCCAATCATGCTAAGGCTGAGACTAGAATTTTTCATTGCGGCTTGATTAAATTACTCATCATTGAAGAACTAAAGAAAAGGAAGAAAACATGGGGGTATTGTTTGTTTTAGTTTGAGTTCACCTCTGAAGAAGATCTTGAGAATCCTCTTGGAAAGAAGAAGAGAGTCAAGAAAAGCAAGCATCTTATTTCACCTGATACAACAGAGGCATCCACCAACAAGACAAGGAGAAGGATATATTTCCTTGATGATCTTGAGGATGAAAACATGGTCAGAATGAAAAGAGCTAAAGTGGTTGCTTGGAAGGAGAGGCTTAAGTAATATAGAGTGTTGGATAGATTTATGAAGAAAGAGAATGTTATCTTGAAAGCCCAAATTGCAACAATTTCCTCACAGAAAGACAAGTACAAAGAGAAATCTAAGAAGTTTTCTAAGAAGGCTAAAAAGTACTTTAGATTTAGTGTTAAATTTTGCAAGAAGTACAAGATCATGAGGAGCAAGTGTTTGTACTTAAAAATAAAGAACCAAAGGAGACCAACTCTGCCAGCTGAGGCTATTCAACAAGAATGAGGTAATCCAAGCCGTGATACCTTTTTGCAATTTTTTCTCTTACTATATGTATGCCATCTCTTTTTCGTTATTTAGTTTTGGCTTGTCTCCAAGTGAATTGTCAAAGTGAAATTATGTTTCCCTTGAGTTTTCCCATACTTTTGTTTATGACATACCGGAACTACTTGGCTGAATTTTGTAAAAAAGAAAATTCCATTGCTTGTAAAGTGATCATTGGAAAAGCAGCAAGATACAGAGCATGTTTTGTACTCAATGCATACAAGAATGACACAGATATCCATTGACAGGAACCTGTAGATGGAAAGCCAGAGCAATCATATTTGTTGGTGATCATGCATGAGATATTGTTGCATCAATTGCTACAACAATTTGTTTTATTACATTATTTCAAGATCCAACCTCCTTCCTGATATAGTTGAATACCTAGGAGGGAGGTAATTTGTAACAATATCTATTTGTTTGTTGAAGGTATTTTGAAACTATGCAAATCCATAACATGTGGTGTCTAAAACTAGGGCTCCAAAGTTCTCTTCCTTTAATGATGAAGGAAGGAACTGGGTTTGGATTCCTGCCATGTTGGTACTCTCTTACATAGAAAGCAAATGAAAATGTTGGTGTCGATCCAGATTTCTATGTGTAGAAGTTGTATGCTGAAAATGATGCTCTCCTTCTGGCTTGTGGTGTAACAAAACCAAAGGATGTTTCTGTTGTGCCTGGCAGTGAATTAATGGGAATATATTTTATTATGGATTTCCTTCATGCACATAATAATAGTTTATAGAAATGCATGTGGTGGAAGTGATTCTCTTGTAAATTTGTGGCATGATTTCACTTCTACAGATGAGGAAGAATCTCTTCTCAAAGAGGAGGAAGTAGCATTGAAAGACGAGGAATTTAGTAAATGCTCTTGCAGATATTGACTATGTGAAATAAATTCAACTTGCATTTGAATTAAGAATACCTTATAAGTTCCTTGATTTCCTCAATGAACTGTACAACAAAGGACATGCCAAAGATTAGATACACAAAGTGATACATGAAACTGTTTTCAAGGGCAACGCACAGAGACCTCAAGTAATATTACCCATTTTCACATTTAACTTATATTGTTAAGATGATGCCATGCCTTGGCACATCTACATCCCATGCATGCCATTGCAACAAAAGTACTTCACTTCATTTTCATGTTGTTCCATTATTGCATGTAGCATTTTGCAAATGCCTTTGTTGTGGTAACCATATTGCTCATTGGTGGGTGATGGGTAAATTATATACTTAATTTCCCTTGATTAAATTATCGACCAGGGCAAGTAAACTTCGAGTTGTAACACAGTATGAGTCAAGATAGAACATGGGCTAACTATTTATGTATTCCTACCACTATATTCTATGACTAAATCCTAGTACCAGAATGAGGTTAGGAAAGTGAGTTGAACAAGCAAAAGAGTAAACTATCATAAGGATCCACACTATGCTTCAATTTGCAATTCTATTTTCAAAAGATGATACAAAGAATACAAGTAGACTAAGATCTGTTTGAAAAGTAAAATGCGAATTTATTCCAAATTTACAAAGTAAAATATGGACCAACTATAATGATCCAAAATTATAAGCAATCTACGACTATGGAACTAAAATAAACTATCTTTTCTCGAAAGAAATTAACTTTGTTTTAGAATAGCTTTTTAAGACTGAGTTAAGAAATCACAATTACTTCTACATTAAATAAAATAAACAACATTATCTAGCTTACACACTAATCTGTGACAAAAAGTACTCTCCTAATCTATTTATGTCTACCTAATTCAAATTGAGGTGCTTATTATCTTCTACCGTCTGTGATGGCGAATAATGTCACAATGACACCTAAGTATAATGGATAATTCAAATGGAATAAAGTCAATATTGATTTCTACAGATAGATGCAAAGTAGAAACAAAACAATTCACTAAAAACTTCACCATTGAAGAAATCCCAATACACTGGAAAACATGCTCTTTAAACTAATTTAGATCTATACAATAATTACTCAAAAAGAACTTAGAGTTGGAAATTATGATGTCACACTTGAACTTGAAATGTTTCAATAGAGATAGAATGGTTTACACAGTCCTGCAGGGGTTAGCTTAAGTGATTCTATGATATTCACAATAACAGTCTAAATGGATTATGAACAACCTTTTAATTAATATGCACAATTTGAGTAATCAACCTGCAAAAGGGATATACATACTTGAAACACAGTATAAGTAACCAAAGGAGAGTATATATATTTGCAACACAGTTAAGTGATCAAAGAAAGACATATATGACTGAAACACGGTTTAAGTGATTAGCCTGCAAAAGAAAATATATATATATATATATATATATATATATATATATATATATACAATCAAACACACAGAATACTGGTGGGTCCCCCGAGTAGTTATGGTAATCCATCTCACAAGACAATCACAACTTTCACACAGAATACTGGTGGGTCCCCCGAGTAGTTATGGTAATCCATCTCACAAGACAATCACAACTTTCATCACATTGAATCGAGTTCAAAATTATAAAATAGGATCTGAATGGTTGAACTTGAAAATAATACTACAGAGCCTTCCCCTATAGTTTATCCAATGAAAATTTCAATTTTGATTTACATTATATGAGGAGCACAATTTGTTTTATTCTTGCAGTAAGCGAAATGGACAAAGTTTGAAAAATTGGAATAATTCCTCCTGGCTCTGATAAGAAATTGAGGACATTGTGGTAAAGCTTGCTTACTTCAATCCTCTTAGTAATGTTGTTGTGGCATTAAAATATGAATCCCTCCACCCCAAGGTGCCTTGAATTGACATAGAAAGATTATAGAATTGAGATGTTCCTATTGCATTCATTGCATTGCCTTATGCTTTGGTCTATATTAGAAACAATTCTAGATGAGAAGACCTAAGGAAACCATAAACCCAAAGGCTAGAGTAATCAAAGAGACAACACTAATACTAATATTTCTTGCATGTTCCCATGTGATTTTAAGGCTTGTTAAGGCAATATATACTTCCCAAAGATGACCGTGGTAATATTGATTATTTTGATGAAAGACTTCTTGCAACATTCAAGGCTGCAATGATTAAAACATGTGGAAATGAAAAAATTTGTAGAACTAATCGATCTCATCTCAGAGTGATTCACCAACCACTAAAGAGAGGGAATATACAAGAGAAAATGATAAAGAAATTATATGGTATTGGAAATGGAAAATGTTGTGCTTGGGAAATTGAATTATGGAAAAATAGGTGTGATCAAACAAAACAACTCAGTAAGGTTGAGAAACCTGATTCCATCATGAATCCTTTGAAAAACATCCTTAATGCATGTTCTAAATCTCCAGAAATTGAACATATATATGAAATAGAGCTAGATCTAAGTTGATCCAATATTTTCAAGGTTATATATAGAAGATACCTCTTTATTCCTAAGAAGAGATGATATCAAGACACTTCCAGCCTGTTTAAATTTAGGAAATGTACAAGTAGGAAAATATGATGTAAAATAAAAATTGGTCAAGGTAGAAGGAACATGCAACAATAACAATAGAAAGTTTGAGAATCCAAGCTCTAAGGTAGTTTCTGCAGATGGAAGTGTTCATCCAACTAAGCAATGCACACAAATTAAAAATTTGAATTCCATTCTAAAGAGTGCAACACTACAAACAATAGTAGTAAAACATAGTCTGGTCAAAGTGCTTCCAAATCCAAATTGAAGTGAATTTGTAGGGATATCTCCAGTATAAACATGTTTTAAAATTCAATTGAAATGATATATCAAATATGTTGAGGAACAACCTACATGACAAGGGTGTTTTCCATTTCCATCCCGGACCAAAAATTACTATTTTGGGTACAACTTTATTGTCTGGTGTCCAATTGAAATGATTCCAACTGGAGATGAAATTAGACTCATTTACCTATCTCCACTAGAAACAGGTTTTGAAAATATTTTGATTTAACATGTTAAAAATGCTTATGAACATTCTAGAAGGTAGAGTTTTCACAGTGCCAATTTTAGACGAACAATCACTTTTTAGGGCATAATGTTTTTGCATGAAATCGAAATGAAGTGATTCAAATTGAATAGGAAACTAGACTCCAAGGAGAATATTCCCTATAAACAAGTTTTGAAATTTCCTTTATTTGGTCCCTCAAAACATGACTTTCCCAACTCTATTTTCTAGCAAATTTGTCAATTCAAAGTGCTACGAAAAGAGTTGGGCTTAACCTTTTTTAAGGTGTAGTAGATGTGGTTTCTTAGAATGGATGGAAGAATTAATTTATTTCTACCATCTCATCAAATTTTTATTTGAATTGGTGTAGCTTGGCAAGGAGTCATAATGTTGAGGAGTTGGCAAGAGGGCTTACTTGTTGAATTTTAATTGTTTTTGCAACAGAGAAGTTTTCCTTCTTTTTAACCTTAATGAAATACCGACAACATCATGAGAAGTAAAATATTTCAATCCTACCTCATCACTTGATCGTTTGAAATTCCATTCATATGCAAGATTAGTCATTGGATGAGAAGGAGTACAAGTAGGTCTCATTGACAATACCAATGCATGAGCTAACATAAGCACTTTTCATCAACAATTTCAAAGGAGAAATGATTTAGAAAATTTCCTAAGCCTATGCTACCAAGTGAGATAAATCTCCATGTAAACATTCTTATCCCAATATCTCACTAAGTCATTCACATAACACCTAAATCAATGACATGATGCATTCATAATCATTGATAAATCTGCAAGAGAATGTAAATTCAAACTCAAAACTTTCATGGGCTTACCTTGATGTGATTTTCATGTACTCTTGTGAATAATGAAGCATGCTTATCCTTCATTCACTTCCACCTTCATAGTGTTGCTCATTGGCCTAACATTTATGCTTTGAAGAGTAATACAACCATCAATTCATTGATGTAGTATACACTAATATTTCAACCAAGCAAACTTTAAAAGACAAACAAGACAATGTGTGTTGTTATTCATGGTATGGAATGGAGGTTTGCAAGGTAAGTGTCAGTAAAGTATGGGTAATGGAGGTATTTATCCAATCAACAAAGGGGTTTGCATAGCATGCTTTATGGAATCTGAAATTCAACCGCCATATGGAATAAAAAAAGGTCCCTTCAATAACCTAAGAAAATATAACATGGAAAATCAAGTATAGAACCATTATATAGCATCTAGTATCCATGTGCTTCTTGCAGATAGTGCACCATAAGGGATGAATGATGAATCTAAGATTTGAAAATCTAGTTAGGTGAAATGTATGCAAGTAAATTTAACTATCATTGACCCTTAAAACATAATAGAGAAATGGTTGTCAATAAGAGACATGATATGAAATGAGGTGAAGTGGAGTGACCCATTATCCCTAGAATAAAAGGTTAGATTATGCACGCTTGAAATTGGTCATAAGAACAAAAAGGTGAATGAAATAGATGGTGTAAGGCTGATAACTCACACACAAAGTGAAAATTTTCTCCAAGGATGAAAGTATTCATAATAATGCACAACTAAAGCAATGAAAGAGAGGTTTTTCCTTGACTTTTTCATTGTTTTCCATGCCCTACAGTAAATTTTTTATGCTTCTCTTTGTCCTGTGGAATATCCATTTGGCGATATTTTCTTGCATTCACTATTTCATTCAAAACCAATGGAACACGTATATCAACTTTGACTTCAAGAACGATAGTGCAATAAACATCAACTTTGACTTCAAGAACGATAGTGCAATAAACATCAACTTTGACTTCAAGAACAATAGTGCAATACACATTCTCTCATCCTCCACTGGCTACATGTAATACTCTTTTAGTCTTGGCATCAAAAGTATAATTGCATTAGAGGAATGTTAGTCTCATGCTAATAGGCTTCCTATGATGAACGCATAGGAACCTAGTGCATAGACCATTTTTCTCTTTGCATAGCTAAGTAGAACTCATTTCCCTTTCTAAATAATCAATAATTCTTTTCAAAGAAAATACAAAATAAACATAGTAGATCCTAAAAGGTGAACATGCTCAAGTCATGCCAAAAAATGAAAGGAAATAAAAAAAATCTTTCCTTGACCATCAAACATATTAAAAAAAAAATCATAATTATGGAGAACGCATTGAGTGTCCACAAAATAACTAGAGGCATATATTAAGCCTAAGATCATATGTTTCTCAAATAAATGTCATGACAAAAAGATGAAAAACGGTTTTTTACTCTACAAAGGTCTTTAAATTTAACCCAAACCCTTGACTCAATGGAAATCAGATGAAGCCAATCATTCCATAACAAAAGGTTCAGTCAAACATCAAATGAGAACTAGAAGCATTCAAGGGCCTAACGCATTTTTAACCAAAATAAACACAAAATTCCAAACTTGACAAAATGCTCCAAAATGCAACAAAAAAACAAACCATTAATATTTATCAACATATTAGAGCAAGACATCAAAGAAATTTCATCTACTTGAATGAGCCCATTCTTGCTTAGTGGAATTCTTGTTAAATCGGGTATCTACCCTTTAATACTAGGACACTATCTATGTGAAGAGATAGGTCCCATCTTCATCAAATTCCAACTTCATTTCCTGTCACAAACAAGAAAGAGACAATGTAATAGTTAAATATCAAAACATCAATATTAAAATAACTTGCATCAAGAAAATGTGGCTCCAATTTTACAATGAAAAACACAAAATATGGATTATAGAATATATGTTTACCTGAAATGCATCCTCAAATTGACATATAGTAATATTTCTATCATAAAGAATTTCCGACCTACTCCAAAAGCAGAGGAAGAATGTATGACAAGAATCACATCCTTTGTGTTATTCCATTCACTATTTCTTTCACCACCAATGGAACACATATACCAAAATAAGTGTCCCCTAGGCCCTCATATATATTGGATTAGATCAAATCTTGCGGTATATCAATTTCTCAGTTCTCATCTTGATGCTCATTTTCTTCATTCTGAACGAGACCCTCTCCAGATGGACTATCATTATGAGCCTCAAAAGAATTATGTTATGTATCAAGTTCATTAGAGAAACTTGTTATATTGTTTTCTCCCCTTCTATCACAATCTGATCGTCGAAGAGCTAGATCTCTTTCATATGAAAAATTGGTAATGTCATTCTTTTTTACATATAATCTTAAACATATATCCATATGTTTACCAAGATTGTTCCTCATCTTTGACTTCAAAAATGATAGTGCACTAAACATTCTCTCATCCTCCACTGATCCCAAAATCATGGTTTGACACAAATCCGTTATTTTGAAATATTCAGATATGTTTTCCTGTAAGTATTGGCTAGCACCTAAAATAGTCCATAATATTGTTATTGCACCATAATCTAGAGGATTCTCCAAAGCATGAAATTGACTCCACATTGCTTCAGCGAAGCGTGTGGCTTGTTGAAACAATTTTAATTGATCCAAAATACCTTCAACCTGTTCTCCATGTATCTCGACCTTCTTGCAAAAGTGGTCCACTAAAGTATTTAATTTTTCCACAAAGTCACGTTTTAAAGTAGGTTGACATTTTATATTGTTCCAATCTTCAGGGTACACCACAGGCATGGCCTCCAACAATTCATCTCGAGGGAATCGTTCTCTTATCTCCGATGACAGTGACTTT
>ML827598.1:41427-52368 GCA_009831015.1 Picea engelmannii | reverse complement strand
TGGTGCTACAAGAGCAAAGGGGATCTTAGAATTGATACACAGTGATGTGTTTGGACCTGTGCCTATTCCATCACTAGGTAAGTCTGTGTATTATGCTTCATTCATAGATGATTTCTCAAGGTACACATGGATTTATTTTCTTAGAAATAAATCTGAGGTATTTGATAAGTTTAAAGAGTTTAAGGCTCTGGTAGAAAATCACACAGAGAAGAAAATAAAGGTATTGAGAACAGATAATGGTGGAGAATTCTGTGGAAATGAATTCGAAGAATTCTATAAGAAGTGTGGTATAGCAAGGCAGAAGACTACTCCATACACTCCTCAACATAATGGAGTTGCAGAAAGGATGAACAAGACACTGATGGAAAAAGCAAGGAGCATGCTTAGCGGTGCCGAGTTAGGACAAGAATTCTGGGCAGAGGCAGTGGGTACATCATGTTACCTGGTCAATCGATCACCTTCATCAGCGTTGGATGATAAAACTCCACACGAGGTATGGTCTGGAAAGAAACCCTTTCTTCAACATCTTAGAGTGTTTGGTTGTGATGCTTATGTACATGTTCCAAAGGAAAATAGAAGTAAGCTGGATAAAAAGGTTGAAAAGTGTATCTTTATTGGTTATAAAGATGGTGTGAAAGGTTATAAGCTTTGAAACCCAGAAACCAAGAAAACTGTTTACAGTCGAGATGTTGTTTTCAGAGAGGTAAAAGATGTGTCCAAACAAGAATTCTTACCAACGCAAGACGAACCTGAGAAAATAGAGCTAGAGTTGGATGATGCAAAATCTGAATCATCTGAAGAAGATGAAGCGGAAGAAGAAGAAGAACCTCATACCCCAGTATTGAGGAGATCAGTGAGAGAAAGAAGGCAACCATAAAGGTATAGTCCACCTGATTTCCGTTCCAATTTTGCTTTATCTGTTACTGATGATGATCCTAGAACTGTCAGGGAAGCAGTGAACTCAGAGGATAGTAAACTCTGGAAGAAGGCCATGGTTGAAGAAATGGATGCCTTGGTAGAAAATCTGTTGGTAGCAAATGGTTGTTTAAGAAGAATTTTAATGCAGAAGGAAAAGTGGAGAAATACAAAGCTCGGTTAGTAGCAAAAGTTAAGCAAAAGGTTATTCCCAAGTAGAGGGAATTAACTTTGGTGAGATTTTTTCTCCTGTTGCTAAGTTAACTTCTATTAGATTTCTTTTATCTATTGCTACTGCTTTTGATATTGAAGTGGAACAGATGGATGTGAAGACAACATTCCTACATGAGGATTTGGAAGAAGAAATCTACATGAAGCAGCCAGAAGGCTTTGTAGTAAAGGGAAAGAAAGAGCTGGTCTGTAAGCTAAAGAAGTCACTATATGGACTGAAGAAATCACCTAGGATGTGGTACCAAAAGTTTGATACATACATCCTTGAATTGGGATTTGTGAGAAGTATGGCTGATCACTGTGTATATTCCAAGAAGGTTGGTAATCACTTCATTTATGTAGTGTTGTATGTTGATGACATGTTGTTGGTAAGAAACAACATGGATGTAATCAAGGAGGTGAAATCACAACTATCCTCCAAATTTGACATGAAGGATCTCGGTGTTGCTAACTTCATTCTGGGAATGAAGATTAAAAGAGATTGTGCAAACATGAAACTCTGGTTGAATTAGAGAAAATATGTTGAGACGATATTGCAGAGGTTTAATATGCATGGATGTAAACCGGTCAAGGTTCCTATTCCTATAGGTGTAAAGTTATCTGTAGATCAGTGTCCCAAGACACAAGAAGAAGAAGAGGACATGCCCCATGTTTTGTATGCTAGTGCAGTTGGCAGTTTGATGTATGCAATGGTCTGTACTAGACCGGACATTGCACATGCAGTGGGAGTTTTGAGCAGGTATATGTCAAAACAAGGGAAGGAGCATTGGACATCAGTATGGATTGTGCTACCAAGGAAGACCAGGATTGGACAGAGTGGTGGACATACATGGCTTTGTTGATGCAGACTGGGCTAGAGATCTGGATCACAGAAGATCTACAAGTGGGTATGTGTTTAACCTATTTGGAGGAGCAATCAGTTGGATGAGAAAAAGACAAGCTATAGTGGCACTCTCCACTATAGAAGCTGAATACATGGCAACCACTCATGCAAGCAAGGAAGCAGTATGGTTACATAGATTATGTTTAGGTACTGGGTTGGTACAACAAGCAGTGAGATTAGATTGTGACAGTCAGAGTGCAATCTTCCTGGCAAAGAACCCAACTTATCATTCGAAGACAAAGCATATTGATGTTCAGTATCACTTTGTGAGAGACATGGTTGAGGAAAAGAAGGTGTTGCTGGAAAAAGGTTGACACTTTGAAGAATGTTGCAGATTTATTGACAAAGTCTGTGAACACATAAAAGTTCTCCTGGTGTAGAGTAACAATGGGCATTGTTGCCCTGGATTGTTGACTATATAACCCTTTGGACCCCTGGATGCAAAGAAAACAACAAGTGGGAGAATGTTGGGTATATGTTATATTCTTTGCATGTGTGTGTGTGGGTGCGTCAGGTTTGACAACTGCGTCTGACGATCCCTCTAGTAGTGCTCTTTGTGTCGTGTGCGCCGGACGCTTTCCTAGGGGGGTCACAGGGGGGGGCAGGTATGCCCCCCCTGGTTATGCGCAGTGTTCGACACCAGGCGTTAGCGTTAGCCCGGGGCAGTGCCCCAATTTTTTTTTTTGGCGGTTTTTGCTATTTTTAGTGGCTTTCTAAATTAATCCCAGATTAAGGGATTAGGGTTTTGGTATCTACAAAATACCTAAAAACATTGTATATATTGTATGGTGAATGGTGAAATTTGACATAATGAATATAAGCAAGGTTTTCCCGGTTGAGGGTTTCCGGTATAAAATCTTTGTGTACTCTGTGTATGATCCATTGATTAAATTTTGTTTTTCTTAAGAATCTATATGCATTGCTTTACTTCACAGGTTTAAAACTTACACTCTACCCACTCACTAATAGGCCATTACCCAAGTCCTATGCAATGTATGCATACCTAAAAAAAGGACTTAGCAAATCAAAGTCAAAAGCCAAAAAGTTTGAAGCAATAAAGAAAAAAGGAAAACATGGGCTTGGAAAGACACAATGCTGAAGAAAGGGTAACTCATTGTCGAAGTGCTCCCTCTAAAAAGGCACTCATGAGGATGACTATCATACATGACCTTGCATGTCAATGACATCCACCTATGGAGTAAACCCCAAACCATACCACATGTCATTGCACATACTCCTTGATGGGTTCCTTGGGACATATTTCTTATCCTAGGTACTGTCACACCCATGACACACCTAATAGGGGGTAATAATGATCCTCCCATACCTAAACTTGGCAAATTGTATAACTTTGTAAGCTAGTGTGAAATTTGAAGATGATACTTAATGAGGTCTATCTAATAGCTTTTGCATTGACATGATTCACTTTATATGTTGTGTTTGAATTATGTACCTTGCTTCTAGTCTTCATGGTGCATTATACTACATGAGCCCCTCCTCAGATGATGGATTTCGCATAACCACATGCCTGATTGACATTTGGACCCTTTGAAGGACATTGAGGGGCTACTAGCACACTTTTAGGGAGGCCATCCCCACCACTTGAGAGAGGTCGTTCCACACTTCTAGGAGGACATTAAGCCTTTTGATGACATGGTTCCCTTGACAAGACACTCTAGCACACATGGGGTGTGATGTGACCCATTTTGATGATGGTGTTGAGTTTTGGTGTACCTCGGGAAGTGGTTCCCTTGTGGTTTTGAGCCTCTAACTACAAGAGCGAGATGTTGGTACCTTTGTACCTTGTACTTTATGTCTAATTTCACTTTGACTTAGGAGATTTAAGTCAAAAGTGAAATTTGGTCATTTAGCCTAAAGCGATTATTAATTCACTTTGTGGGTGAATTAGGAGACATAAAGTGAACTTAGGGAACTTAACCCAAAATGGGTTTTGAGTTGAGATTATTGTGGGATGATCTCAACCATTGATTAGGGATGGCTTGGGATGATCCTAGCCATCCCCATTTATGTTTCCTTATGGATTGCTCAAGGAGGGCGCAAGGAGCCAAGAGAGGCTCATTCATTCATTTGCTCACTTGGAGAGTTTGAGAGGGAGCATGAGTATGAGGTTGGAAGCATTGGAAGAGGGAAGCTTGGGCGCTTCTATTCATGGAGGAGCTATGGGAGCTTGGACCCCTATTATTTTGTGGTGATCAATATTGCTTAGAGGAGGGCGCACACCTAGCAGGGAAGAGCTAGACTTGAGGGATTGCAGATCTGTTTGTTTCAGGGGAGAGGTAGCACACAAGAGCACATTTGTGTGCAATAGATTCTTCTTCAGAGCAACCAAGTTCAAGGGCGCATCACTTGAGTGAGTTTGGCAACAAGGGGAAGAGGCGCACTAAGCTTGGGCGCATTTCTTCCTGGTTCCTTTGGCAAGTCTCTAGAGGAGCTTGCTCTGTATACAGGTTCCATCATATTTTATTTCTTGTTGTATCTCATGCTTTAGACACCACTTATATATACTTCCATTCCAAACTGGTTTTCCCCGGGGGGGGGGTTTATCCAAGGTCATGTTGACCAAAAATATCTGTGTCCTATTTTCATGCATGCTTAGAGTGTAGATCATCTTATTTGTGTTGTAAAGAGTAGAGGAGTGTTACTTGTTTTGAGTTATATTGCATGTGCTAACATTGGGTTACGAAAACACTTGCAAGGGCACCTCAAAGAACACTTAACCACAAAAACTATGGGCAAAAAGTTACTAAATTGTTTGCTGTCCTAAAACGCAGCAAAGGACAGTTTTGGAGATTGAAACTTAGAGCCAATCTCAAGGTCAAAGATAGACCTTATTTGACAACCTCATAGTTCCTTAGTTTTCTTCAGATGGGACGTTGCACTTTGATGATTATTTGACACCTTTTGATGGGACGTTGCACCTTTTGAGTAGACGTTGGGCTTCTTGATGATGATATGGAACCTTTTGATGAGATGCCACACCTCTTGGGGACATGACACACCACTTGGAGATGAAACATTGCACCTTTTCATGGAAACATTTCACTTTTGGAGCCCTACACCTCATCTTTGAGTGAGTCATCCACTTTTTCATGCCACACATGCCACATGTGTGAGTTTGAGAGCACATTTATGAGGGACGATTTGATGTTTGATCTACTTTACTCCATCTTGGAGGCATCATTGGGGGTCTTATTGACCTATCCACTCATGTATCATGCATATTTTATGTATTGTTTCCTTATCTCCAGGGTTTGTGAGAGATAAAGGCATTATTTTGTGTTTTTAGGGCTTATATATTGTGTGAGAAGGGTGCTAGATCTCTCATACAAATAAGAGAAACACTTCTCACTTGTAAATCGTTGCTACTTGTGGAGATACATTGCTAATTGTCTACTACTACATTCTCTCTTATGAAAAATGCTATGGATGGCTAGTTAGAGCGACTTTTTGGAGAAGATGTGCTTGTGGATGCCTTGCTACTTCATGGATGTTCATTGCTAGGGTTTTGATGGATGAAAGATTTCTTGAGTAAGTGGTCTCTTGTTATCTTGTGGTTTTGTTTATGAATGTATGTAAGTGTAATGTTGCTTTTCTAGTGTTGGTTGAGCATTCTCTTGGATCTTTTTTGAACAAATCTGTCTTATTAAAGCTCTTGGAAGGTTACTAGTGAAGAACCTTCCCTTGAATTGTCTTTGAATATCTAGTGATATACTAGGAGGATCTTCTAGGGTTAGTAGTGAAGAACCTTCCCTTGAATTGTCTTTGAAGATCTAATGATATACTTGGAGGATCTTCTAGGGTTAGTAATGAACAACCTCTAGATATCTCCCTAGATCCACTCGCATCTCTTCAAAGGAGTCCTTAATTGACCCCATATTCCCAAAAATATAGTAGGCACTAGTCACTCTCCCAATAGTCAATCATTAAATTCTAAAAATCACCCTCTTTTTATTGTTTTAGGGTTAAATTAGTGTTTTATAACAACACATATTCATTTTTAGCCATAAACAATCTAGACATTTTGACTTTTATGCATGTTGTTGACCTAATAAACATTTTTTAAACCCTAATTTACATTGGTGATTTATTATTACAACATTCTAAGGCTTGACGTCTAGGGTTTTAGTGCTGTTATATGCCTCTTAAATTTATGATTTTGTTCATGAATGAAACCCTAATCCAATTCATGGTTTAGTCGTTTTGTTTCATTGGTTTGTTACTTGTTAAAGGGTTGATTTTATTGCTGCTATAATAACTTGTATTTTTTATGTAAATTGATATCTTTCCTTCAAGTTTTACAACAACCTTTAGTGTTTTCTTCTTTTGTAATGTCTGGGGATCCTCTTGAGCCTTTATTTGACTTGGAAAACCTTCTAGATTGACCTAGATCCGCATCTCTTCAAATCTGGAAATTACTTTAACTCACCACCTTAACCTTACCTTGTTTACATTATTCTATTGGTGGTAGATTGAGTAGCTACCCTGGAGACCCTAGACATGATTGTTTCTTTCCTAGGGATTCTTGGACGCTTATACTAGGGAAGTCTCCCTTGTGTTGGATTCATTCCTTCACTCAAGAGAGGGAAGTTGTTGCCTAGGTGACAATGGTGACATCTTATGATGTTCCACTAGTCTTGGTACCTTGTGAAGACTTTGCACTAAGGTGCTAGATGGTGTGGTAACACTCCCTATTACCCCTTAGATTGCATGAGGGTAATCCAGTTACACAGTCGTCCCAACATCATAGTTGATCTAGTTACATGTTCTTTTTTTAGCAGATGTCAGATTCTATTGATCCATGACCAATTGTGCCTTCATGAGTCCAGAGAGTTATTTGGTGGGCATGATGCACGAAAGTTGTGACGATGTATCGACTATATCATTTGTTTTACTAGAGCATGCTTATTGAACTATGTAAAGTGTTTTTTTTACTAAGGTGGTTCTCTATACCCTTGTGGGTGGTCATGGCATGTCCTTCTAGGTTCCATTTCAAGGCTAGTTTTTTCCTTATGGTTCGTTCTAACCATCTCCTTGTGATCATTTATGGTCAAGGTGGGTGTGTAGGGGTCTTGGGACACATGGCTTAGAGTTCCCTTAGATTTTTTCCCTTTACCTCTTAGTAAAAGTTGCGCTATGTTGTTGTAAAAGATTATATACCTACAACACACTTTCCCTTTAGTCATAAGCATTGATCTATGTATGTATGTCACAATTTGGCCTAGGTGATGAGTTCCTTCGCACTTTGGGTGTTTTTTGGCATGTCATTGACACATAGATAACACGAGACACACCCTCATGTGGAGCACCCTCCTTTTTCTACATATTTTTATGCATCTAGATGATTAGGGGGACCTACCATGGAGTGCTTAGCCTTTTCGAGGGCTTTCACATTCGTATTTAGGTTTGTTGGAGGATGAATCATCATCCCAAGTAGAGTGCTCACTCTCGAGTCTCTTGGCATACATGTTGTCGCATATGTTATATTTCATGGATATTTTGCTAGAATTCATGGGGCCGACCCCTCTCTTCATGTGGTCGTTGGCTTCCTCGTAGATGTACATGTACTTCATTTTTACCATATATATATGAAATTTCTAGCTATCCAAAATTGGGTATTAATAGATTTGATTTCTAGCTTGCCTTGTCTTCTCGATTGGGTAATTTCCCACACTTGTTGTTCATGCTGATTTGACATAATTAAAAGTTGAAAGTGTTAAGTGATCTAACATATATCTTGAAGAGAATAGAGCAGATTTACAGTTGTATATCTGGAGTAATTAAAGTGATTTTAGATCCAGTTTATGCTTGGAAAAATGTTCCCTAAGAGCTATCACTTCTTGTTATATGTTTGATATCTTTTCTCTTGGGTCGCCTTGTGTTTTGGGGAAATATCACACTATTTGCTATTGTAAATTCATATTTCAGATGAATTATGAGGCTAAAATTCATAGAAACTAGTGTTTTGGGTTGAATTGAGATGAAATATCATCCACTATTTGTTATCATAAATTAATATTTCAAATCAATTATGAAACTAAAGTTGATAGAGTAAATCTTAGAAACCTTCAATTTTTAGATTTGCCATAAACTATAGATTCTTTAAATTTCTAAACTATGAAAGGTGGTCTATTTCGATATCTTGTCAATAACTAGTAATGATTTCAATGTTATTTCTTTTACATCGGCATAGGTTGAGAATTATCAATTCCGGAATTCAAGGCTACTCATTAAACATTTTGATTTTCTCACAAATGGGTCAATATAAATAGCACTTCAATGACTTAATATAATGTTGAGCATATCTAGATGATGGACCAACATTTTAGTTCGAAACGTCCGTAAGATTTTTGAAATGAAATGTACTTTATTATCCACTTTATCCCATATACATACAACTTTGAATGTTATTTTAAAGTATAATCCACTTTTTCCCTATTCATACAACTTTGAATGGTGTTTTAAAATATAATCATTCATTATAAATTGCTAATTACTTATTTCACGCAAATTTCCATGGTATTCTAAGCATTTGGCTATGTTTTACTCCAAATTTTGTAATTGGTTGGTTAACGCAACAGTGATCGTCAATTGGATTAATACTGATCCTATCGTCTCCCTTAACCTTTAATAGCGTGTTTTATGGTGCGATACCCATATAGACCTGCCTGCGAAACCTGTCATCCAAATCCTCGCAGTTTTCGAAACCCATCACCTGTAAGATTCAAAGTTTTTGACTTATTTAGCCTGCGAAACCTGTCTTGCCTTCTGTCCACTGATCTGGCACTTACAAGATCCAACCGCTCCTTTGATCCAATCTGATCTGTTTTTCCCTGCAGCCTCCAATCTGATCGGATTTTTCAGGCCGTCCCAAGGATTTACAATGCCCTTAACCGATTATAAATAGTGGGTAGTGGAAATTGTTCATAGAACATGTCATTGTGGAATCGGTCTTAACAGGTTTCTCCACATTGTACGATGAATGTACTACCGAGCTTGAATCTATCCTCGTTCTGATGTGGGTTGCACCGGACGGAACATCATCTTCGTGTTGTGGATTAAGACCCTCGAAACTCTTCGACACCATTCATAGTCGTCAACTTTAGAAGCACCAAAACCTATAATAGAGTATGCATAAAAAAAAAAAGGTTAAGCCGTTTTTTTTCTTCAAATTAAACAGGCTATTTCGTGTTTCAGATTATTATTTAGATCTACGAATTCCAACTTAAATCCACCAAAGAGTCCTCAAATGCAGCCTAGGTTACAGGCATGCCCATGTTTGAGGCCGTTCCGTTGGCTTCGTCCGTCTTGCCTGTAGTGGATTTTATGTTGAATCCAGTGATGTGTCTATGCTCTATCAAAATGCTCTAAATTTTTAAACAAAGAATATGAGATGTCCTTATGAAGAGTAGCGTCTGCACACTGAGATCAGATCGGATGCCCACGAGCTTGTAGGAGCATCACTATGTAAGGTGGAGCCTAACAATACTAATACACAGACAAACATAATGCCGAAAGTAGACAATCAAAGCTACAATGGTTGCATATCTCGTCCTCAAGCCAATTTCAGATTTTCTGAAATCCAACACCATCATCATCAGTCAGTCGGTTTATTAATTCCTAACATACGTAATTCAAAACCATTGATTCTACTTGAACATATTACTGTGATTTTTGTTTAACCGATATGTTCATGGTGCAACTTTAAATAATGTGCTCATTCGACAAAATTTCTCCAAATGCTGCGATGTGAGGGCATGACATCTGGGTAGAGGCAACAATCCGGGATCGTTAATCAATGAACCAAATTCTCCTATAGCCAAATGAATTGGCGGTTGTTTATGAAGGCGACTTACCTCATTTAATTGACGATATTTAATGGCTTGCACTCGACTCACAATACCTTTTACGACAACAACGGTCTTACCACATGGAATCAACAGTGTCGATTTCTCTGTTTCTGGAGGTGTGTAATATATTGACCCTACTATCAACGGACCAAATGGTAGCGACTAAGCACCGTTGACACTTGAAAGCATGACGAGATGCTGAAGTGACTCTTAATTGTTAGCTAATATATGTGGTTGGTCTTTTTCATAGACAAGAGCTAGCTATATATTTAGTGTATAGAAGTTGTTGAGAGCTTTACCCTAGAGGTGCTACACATAGGAAGCTAGGGTAGATCAGTAAAATTGGAGTTCAAGCCTCAGGCATTTGTAGCTCCATCTACTCTTAGTTGGTCTTCTTCCATTCATAACCTTGTAACCATATTTGAGGTGAAATTCTTAAGAGAACTAAAAATAATATAATAATCTTCTTCATGAAAACATAAAAAATATTTATTCATAAAAACATAAAAAATATTTAAATATTTATTGAAATAAGATATGTAGAATCCATGTTTTAACTCTTCGGATCCTCTAACACCCTTTAATACATCAAATCAATGCATTAAAAAAGGTTATTGAAATAGGATATGAAGAATCCATGTTTGAACTCTTCGGATCCTTTATGTGTAGAGGGCACCCTTTAATACATCAAATCACTGCAAACAACCATTCTCAACACACCCATTAACACATGAATTGATTTAATAAGACTTGGGCCAAGTACCTCAAAAGATATCTACCTTGCTAACTTCTACATCTACATTAAGATATCTACCTTGCTAACTTCTACATCTACATTTATATATACGACAAATTGCATACCTTTGCATAAAATTATCTGTACCAACGTGTTGACTGCCCATTTAGCACCGGTGGTCAACTCATGTGCTATGAAGAGATGCATCGTCATATGCCATGTTTTCGAAGACTTTTGGTCCTACAGGGCAGTGTTTGGCCCAGTACTTATTTTTGTAATTGGAATTTCCGCATCCCTGCGTGGGTTAA
>ML827597.1:60541-72319 GCA_009831015.1 Picea engelmannii | reverse complement strand
TGACCCAACCCATGGGATTAGAACGATCAAATTTATTGACCTCAACGTGGGGAAGATGGGGGTCACGATGAAATGATTTGTATTGAAAAGAAACAGAATGAGAGAAATCAACAACATCTTCTTTGGCCGAGGAGGAGGGACCCAGACTACGGTTCAACAACTAGTTGATAATAGACTAGAGAGTGTTAAATTCGTTCATGAATTTGGCCTCCATGGCATCAAATTTGCGTTGGGCTTGGCCTTCAGATTGTGCAAGGTGGGAATTAGTAGAGCTAATCTATGATGTCACATTGTGGATGGATTCCAAGACTTGATTGATGGAAGCTTGTAGGTCTTGGCTACGAGTGTTGGTCATTTGTAGAGGTGGAGTATGGGTAAGGAAAAAGGGGTGGGTGGGACCGAAAAAAAAAACTTGTAAATGATAGGTACCATGATGATCAGGGCGAGAAGATAACAATAATGGAATAGGTAGAAAAATAGGTAAATTGGGAAGGGGTCGGGTCCACTGAAAAAAACGAATTAAAAATGAAAGGTATGAATGTAATCAAGGAGAAAAGGAGAATCCAATGGGATAAGTCCAAAACAAGTGTCCTAGCGGGGCCACTATAATTTTCTTTTAACTCTAACGGAATTATACTCCAGCCTGAATAATACTGTAGTAACGAAATGCCCAAATTCTTAACATCAAGAAATGCGTAGTAATTTCTCAACCAAAATGTAGAAGGAACACTTACACGTCAATATATCCTGTCTATTATATTTTTTTTTCCATCCCAAGGGATAGGGTATTCATGGTTTCTATAGAAAATGTTTTTCCTTGTGCTATAACTCTCTGATATACATGAGGGCTCCAACAATAGTAATCAATCTAAGATCTCATGGCACTAGCTAAGGAGGATAAGGTGTTTCCTTAGTCATACTACCCAACTACTTAGGTACTAGAGAGTATCTTCCAAGGTGTTGTTATCAGTGGAACTATAACAATCACGTGGGCAATCCATTTATCTATAGAGGGCTTCAGGATACCTAGGTTGATCTGTATATAGGTGTTGTTCTGATGCACTAACACTCGAGGGGGTACCAACAGGGGTTACGAGGGTTTCCAAAATATGCGTGCATGAGTACCACTTGTATTTATTTCATCTATTACTTCCCTACCGCGGGTTTATGCACATAATGGAAGATCTCTATAGCTTTCAAATGCAGAAATATGTCTCTACCCTGAAAAAAATTAATCCACAATTTTCTTCGCAAGGAAAGTGCTCTGATACCACTTGTAAGGTACCATATCTATTATATTAGGAGAAAAGAGAAATAATGTAGGAAATAAAACCAATATAGCAACTTAATATGGAAATACTATAGAGATAATAGTTGAGCAATAAATTATATGGAACCACAACACCAGAATTATACCTTTAGTGATAGGAAACAAGGTTCTTTTACCTCTTTGAGGAGGGAACCTCACATAACTTTGTTACAATAATTCTTCAAGACAAAACTTTTTATACCATCTATTCCTATTTATACTAAATCTCTCTATCCAAAAGAACAATCTAGAGGAAGATCCTTCTAGAAGCAGAAGCTTCTATTAGGTCTTCTTACGTTTGACTTATTCCTCCTTATTGCTAGGACTTATTAATATTGACCTTGAATATTAGGTAGGTGAGATCCTTAACATCATTATCTTGCACTCACCCTCAATTTTTTTTTCATTTCCTCTCCATCATTGTAAATGTCGAAAATTATTTTTTCCAAACACATTTTAATGTGCCAATATAGATCAATGGTTTTGAAATACTTGTGTATCAATCTAGAATCCCCAAGGTTCGATACTTACTCATGTATCTCCACATCAACCGCCAAATTATGGAGGGAATATCTCTCTTGTCCAATGAGTGCCTTGACTATCTCCGATTCCTCCTAAATTATGGGATGGATTTCCTATGTAAATTCTCTTCTTTCCTCCCATGCCTAATGTCTGACTCTTGGGCTAGGAAACTGAACACCAATTTTGTTGGAGGAAGAGGGATGTAGGGGGCATATACAGACCCACCTATAACCTCATGAAAAACCTGAGTTGGTGGAATACTTACAAATTGAAGCACCACATCAGTAGAAGACATGTATTGTATGAGAGCATAGTCACTATAGGGAGGCTATTTGGATTGCTCCACTTTACCACTATAAACCAACAACATGAAATTGCTCCCACTCAAAGTCATATTTTTCATAGGATACAAATCTCTCTCTCCCAAAGGATACAACATAATGAAACTATATTCCCTCATACAGGAGTGATTACCATTAAGTTTTGTCATTTCCAAACTGACATCGAGGTAGAGGAGGATCATCGAGAGTGAATAATCCCAAATCCACCAAGAGTTGTCACAGGTGCCTGCTTTAACTACCATAGACATGGTTATACTTCCACACAAGGTTGTTTAGAATGGTGCCAACCACATTGTCCACCGTTGTAGATCTCAGAGGGGATTCAATGTCCACTTGACATTTCTGTGTCACCCCATATTTGTTAGAATAAAACATGAAACTATTTATTTCTCACACAAGTGTCAATTTCTTTAGATGAGTGAACAAACTTACATAAACTATTCTACAAATATGTTAAACTATAATTGCTTTATAAATTGTAATTTGTTTCAAGAAAATAATTAGAGAACGTGTGTGAGGACTCATATCACGCAAATGAGTTTGGATCTCTTTTTTTTTATATAACTTAGTGTTGGAGTTTGTTTTGATATCAGAGGACATAGAATCCTATTTGAATAAGGCTGATCAGTTCATGTGAGAGCTGCAACTTGGTTGGATGATTTTCTACCATTATATTTTGGCATCCACATGAAGAGAATAGATACAACAAAAGAACAATGTTGTACATCCCAACATGAGGATGTTGCATAGGAGATTAATGTGAGTCGTAGTGGAAGGATGAGGCCCTACAAGGAGTCCCAATTTGAAGGAGCCACGATATGAGTGAACTGTATTAGAGACCAGGTGTTATCTAAGTGATTCCAAATTGTTCTGTGTTGAGGACGATGGGTGTTCCAATATTTCTATGTGTTTCTATGATATTGTGTTTATATGAGAAGAATGTGTATCATTTATATAGAGTGAAACTAAGAGCAGAGTCACTACATCCCCTTTCTCATAAAGAACAAGAGGTTGAGTCATTGTTTTATCTGTGTGCTCAAGTAGCCTCATTGAAGAAAAATATGGAGAGGTCATGGAATATGTGGGTGTAGTCACGATCTGAATATTCCACGATTGGAAAAGTTGTAAGTGATAAGGAATCACTGTCTACAAGAGTAAGCAAGGTAATTTACAACAAATTCTTGTTAAAATTGTAGCAAGTATTTCTGAGAATAGTTTTTGTTTGAAATGAAAAATCCGTTAGTTGATTTGTATCTTAATGAATCAACTAAGATGGATGGAAAAAAAAATTATGAATTGGAAATTTATAATGCATACTTTTATGGAAGTATACAATGTGTGGTAAATTCTATCTGGATATGAAGAGAAACCTACAACCCCCAGAAACACCCAGGATTTGGGTTGAAGAGAAAACAAAGAAAAGTTACTATTGGGAATGTTAGTCAAGGAAATCATTATTCCACACATCAGGGATTATAATACATCTAAGTAAACTTGGGACAGGCTCAAAGGCTTGTATGAAAAAACTAATACAAATCATGTATTATTTTTAAAGACAAAATTAAATTTAATTAAAATAGAGGAAACTTAAAATATTAGTAACTTTCATTCTAGAGTTAGATAGCTTAACCAATGAATATCAATCTGGTAGCTAGATAAAAAGAACCTACTTTTGATGAATTGACAAGTATTATTTTTCAAGAGGAAGAATGCAGAAAGAATCTTAACTTGAAGCCTACCTTAGAGTTTAGATTCGGGATTGGTAGCCAAAGGGAAACAACCATACATAAGAAAGCAACGATAAAGAAAGAAACAAAAGAGGTAAGGAACATGAAAAATCATAGGAAGGTATGAAACCACCAAGAATAGATACCAATGTAATAAGAAATGATCGATGCTTCTATTTTGGTAATCCTGGTCATTCTTCTCAGGACTGCAGGAAGATGAAATTTGATCAATCCAAATATCGAAGGAATTCAAGAAACTTTGTTTATAATGATGTCACAATAAGAGATGATTTAAAAAACATCAAAATTTATTATTTGTGATACTTTAACAATAGAAAGTGATGATTCTTATGCATGGTTTATTTATTTTGGTGATTAAATTCATATTTCATGCAATAGAGATTGGTTTGAAACTTATGATGAGATCAATAATGGTTTTAATATATATCTAGGAGATGATAAATCACATCAAGTTAAAGGTTATGAATATATTTGTGTGATATTGCTAATGGTAAGGAGAAACAAATCCTTAACTAGATGTATGTTTGTGGAATAAAAAAGAATTTAATTTTAGTTTCCACTATTGTGGATCAAAATTTAAAAGTTGAATTTGTCAGCGTTGGAGGATTGCTTGATGTATGTAGTATACCTAGGGAGCTAATATGGGGTACCTATGGAGGTACCCAATGGGAATGTGGTTATGTATTATTAGTCTAATTCATTTAATATATGAGAATGTGGTCATTCAATGTAAGGTGGACTAGGTCCACTATATTAATAAAGACTCACTGTGGCAGTTGGATGTAATAAATGTGAGAAGACTCTCTAGAAGGTTCCTAGGAGATAGAGAGAGTTTTATAAATAAGTGTAAGCAATGTAATGAATAATAGTGAAGAATATTGTGATTGTACAAGAAAGTATTGCTTGAGTGCATTCCTTTCATAAGAAATAATATATGGTGTTACCCTACCTCAACGGTTTTCTCTATTTCTTGTGTTCATGTTATGGTGAATGGATTATGGTTTATTCTTGGTATTATTGAATTATATTTTCAAATATGGTATATCTACTTAACAATTGCTATCATAGAATTTTCTTTGGCCAAAGAAGGAGAGAATGTTTTGGCTCTTTTTTGCAGATTGTTTCTAGGAAAAAAGAGGGCGATGCACTTCAAGTTCTGATCTGAACATGTTTTAGCCGAATTTGGTCAAACAAATTGGGTATTTGAATTCCTCTCGGAAAAATACCCAATTTAAAAAAGAAAAACAATCAAAACAGTGTCCAGGAAGTAAAGTTATGAGCATTTTAAATTCAACAGTTTTTCAAGGTTTTTCCAGAAAAGCTGCAATTGTCTACAATAATTTATTTTTAAAACCCTTGTTCTATTTTTGTGGTTTTTCATAGCAAGATGTATTTTACAGGGAAATGTGATAGCTCTATTATTGAAGCATTCATTAAATAAATAAAGTCAGCATGGGAAGAGAATTGGTCCCATTGGGTAGATCTCAAATTACAAGGTGATGTTGCCATTTGGTGGAAATTGCTTGATTATAAGGAGATGATGACACTCTCCAATGGATAATTTGAAAAAATATTGTTAGACAAGTGATCTCATGGAAAAATTAAGGATACATAGAGAACCAATGGTTTATTTTCATGTGAAAAATCTATATTACAACCTCATGGTTGTATTCATAAAGAAAATGTCATTGTTTCTATTAACCCTAGTTGCATGCATAATTTTATCAATGTTCAGTTGGTTAATAGATTGCAAGTTCCAGTAAATAATATTCAAGACAGACAATTTGATGGTAAAAATGTTCAAATTGTTAAAGATTTGAATATTAACATGGATAAATATGTGTTGCATTCAGATTTTTATGCTATGGATATGGATGAAGTGGATATTGTTTTGGGATATCCGTGGATAGAATCAGTGGGTACCATTAATATTAATGTGCAATTTTTTTTTTTAAGGTTTGGTACAAGAAAAAGAAAATCACATTGGAGGATGTGTCTTTTAATAAGAAAGATGGGCCCATGGAGGCCAACAAAGAAGTTATTTCCGAGTCCAAATTTGAAACAGACGTAGAATCTATAGAAGGAAATGAAAGAAAACCACAGGAAGGACATAATGTGGAAGCTAAGGAGGTCACTGACTCAAAGGCACAAAGTTTTGAAAATTTGAAGAAAAAATAATAGATTCCTACAATTGTTGTATATCGCTATCTACATCATATAGAGACACAATAATCATCAAGGAAAGGGTGTGTTCATAAACACATGTATGCACCAACATGGCACCAAAAAGGAAACCAATGCAGAGGTACATGGAAGCCTACCAACGCTACAGGAAGACATCAAGATAAAGAACCAATCCCAGGGAAACATTGACATGATGTAGCCGAGGATAAAGGTGACAAGGAATCAGTTGGACATCATGTTCATATTCCATTATGATGAATGGATGGTCGTACTTGGTACCAGTTGGATACATTTCTTAGTCGATCATCTTTTATTGTTTCTTCTAATGTTTCGAGGATGAAACATGTGAAGGGGGATGAAATGTAGTATACCTAGGGAGGTAATATGGGGTACCTAGGGAGGTACCCAATGAGAATGTGGTTATGTATTATTAGTGGAAGTCATTTAATATATGAGAATGTGGTCATTCAATGTAAGGTGGATTAGTTCCACTATATTAATAAAAACCCACTATGGTAGTTGGATGTAATAAATGTGAGAAGGTTCTCTAGAAGGTTCCTAAGAGATAGAGAGAGTTATATAAAGAAGTGTAAGAAATGTAATGAAACATAGTGAAGAATATTGTGATTGTACAATCATGTATTGCTTGAGGAGTGCATTTATTCCATAATGAATAATATATGGTGTTACCCTACCTCGAGGGTTTTCTCTATTTCTTGTTTTCATGTTATGGTGAATGGTCTATGGTTTATTCTTGGTATTATTGAAGTATATTTTTAGATCTGGTATAGCCTTTTAACAATGTGACAAGGAAGAATCTTCAATGATTGGTAAAGCCAACTATGTCACAGGAATACTTATGTAATGAAAGTTATGCTCATCTTAATAATAATGATTTGATGTTATCTCAGAAGAAAGAAATGGTGAAGGGTCTTCCATATATTAAGAATGAATATACTGCATGTGAGGGTTGTGTGTTAGGTAAACAAAATAGGGACATGTTTCCTACACATATAGATCATAGGAAATGATAAATTTTTGAGCTAGTGCATACATATGTATGTGGTCCTATGTAAACAAGGCCTCTTGGAGGAGCATATTACTTATTTATATTTATTGATGATATATCTAAATATAAATCAGTCTATTTTATCAGAAATAAAAGTGATGCTTTTGAGTAGTTTAAAGAAGTTAAGAACTTGATGGAAAATAAAATACAAAGGTATATCAAGATTCTTCGATTATATGAAGGATAAGAATACACATCAAGGGATTTCTTCAAATATTTAAAATATAATGGAAAACCACTAGAAATTATAGTTCCACATACTCCTCAACATAATGGAGTAGTTCCCAGGATGGGGTGACACACGGACAAGAGGAACCATGTGGAGGCGGCATCGTAGAGGCCATTTATAATGGCTCTCACCACACACTCAGCCATTTATGAATGGCGCTACCTCCGTCGGCCTCCGTTCTCTGATGGGGCTTCGCACGAGCTTCACAGGATAGACAGCCAGAGCATTAAGCTCTTGGCTTTAAAGGCAGCCATTATAATCTATCCCTCCAACAACATTGACAAAAATCTCAGGGTGAGCTCGAAGCTTGTTGAGCAGTGGTGTTTTTGGTGTTCTGGCTTTGCTCCTTGCTCTTGCCATGCCGAGGCTAAGAGGTAAGCCCCGCAGGGGAGCCGACTGGTACGTTGTAGACTCTATAAGGAAGAGGCACAGGAATTTTCAGCGAGCTGTGAGCATGGCTAGGTAGAGACGGCGTCAGGTGAACGCGACAGCTAGCTCGCCCCCCAGAAATTTCGTAGAAGAAGACCCAAACTTGGAACTCCCACCATACTTCTCGGAGAGCAAGATGTTTACTGTACTACACAATTGGGATCCCCCGACTTGTTTCGCTGCAGCAGAAGCACTGCCCTGCTCCATAGGTGTCCCAGGTCCTTGCGCAGCGCGAAATGATGAGCACACCACCTGCATGGTCGAGGAGGAGCCACCGAACAACTACATAGAATTGCAGACAAACACGGAGGTACCGGGATGAAGGGGAACAAAAAATGAGCCACAAATTCCGCCCTCGCCACCCCTCCTGCACCCAGAGCATTTGCAGTTGACATTCGAAGTTCGAAGAATGGTCAATGACCAACTCTTCAGAGAAGTCTGCGTCAACCAACGCTTGGACATGCTCTATGCGGCCTACTCCAACACCACTCCTTGGAAACAATGCACAACCGGTTCTCAGCCATTTTCCATCCCAACCAATAGTGGAAAAGCGACTAAAGCTCACGAGGACTCCGGGGATTAGGTTTTCTTTTGTCTTGCATGTTTTCCAAATCTTTTTCTGTAGTTGTTTATCGGAGTTGTAGCTCTGTAATTGTTAGCATGGTTAGCATTAGAACAGTAAGCATTAGAACAATAAGAATGTTTTCAATTTTGAATGGATACCCTGGTTTCCTACGGGCAGGGTGGTGTAGTGAACTCTTGTCTTTTGCATGCTACTGTGGGCAAACTAGTTGTCTTGGTTTCCTACATAGGCAGGACAACTGGCACCTGCGTGTCACATGTACTCCTTTTCTGAAGTCATAATATAATAGGTTCAACCTTTTTATTTAAAAAAAAAAAAACATAATGGAGTAGTTGATAGGAAAAAAAGAACTTTGGCTGAGTGTGTTCATAGAATGATAAAAGGTAAAAATATATTTAATGGTTTTTGGGCTAAAGCAATCAATACTATTGTATATCTAAAAATAAACTTCCTACAAAGGGTTTAGAGAAAAAAAACCCTTTTGAAGCATCTATGGTTTTAAAAAATTATAATGTCGTCTAAGAATTTTTGGAACCAAAGCATTTTCTCAGATTCCTAAAGATTATAGGAAAAAGATTGATGCTAAAAAACTCAAATTCTTTTATATTGGTTATTCTACGGATCACAAAGAAAATAAAATTTATGAAACCAACGCTTATAAGGTTTTTGCAAGCATAGATGTGTTATTTCATGAACCTATAGATAAAGGTAAAAAAAAATGACAATCATAGTGTATGGTATATTCCTATTGGCAATGATTAAAGTGTCAAATAAGAAGAAGACATTAAATAGGTTCAAGATGAAAATTTAAGCAACACGGTCTCTGAGATTAGACAGAGATCAAGAAGGCATGGAGGAACTACATAGAGAATAAGAAGAGGTGAAGGAACTACACAAAGTAGTGTAACACCAAGGAGATCAACAAACCAAACTCATACACCTATAAGGTATAAATACTATGCATTATTGACTCAAGTTATTAATGTAGTGGAGCCTTTAAATTTTGAGCATGCTAAATACCATAGAGTATGGATGGACTTAAACCTAGTTGCATGCATAATTTTATCAATGTTCAGTTGGTTAATAGATTGCAAGTTCCAGTAAATAATATTCAGGACACACGATTTGATGGTAAAAATGTTTAAATTGTTAAAGATTTGAATATTAACATGGATAAATATGTGTTGCATTCAGATTTTTATGCTATTGATATGGATGAAGTGGATATTGTTTTGGGATATCCTTCGATAGAATCAATGGGTACCATTAATATTAATGTACAATTTTTTTTTTTAAGTTTTGGTACAAGAAAAAGAAAATCACATTGCAGGATATGTCTCTTAATAAGAAAGATGGGCCCATGGAGGCCAACAAAGAAGTTATTTCTAAGTCCAAATTTGAATCAGATGTAGAGTTTATAGAAGGAAATGAAAGAAAACCACAAGATGGATACACTATGGAAGCTAAGGAGGTCATTAACTCAAAGGCACAAAGTGTTGAAAATTTGAAGAAAAAATAACAGATTCCTACAGTTGTTGTATGTCGCTATCTACATCATATATAGACACAACAATCATCAAGGCAAGGGTGTGTTCATCAACACATGTATGCACCAACAAGGCACCGAAAAGGAAACCAATGCAAAGGTACATGGACGCCTACCAACACTACAGGAAGACATCAGGATAAAGAACCAATCCTAAGGAAACATCGACATGATGTAGAGGAAGATCAAGGTGGCAAGGAATCAGTTGGACATTATGTTCATATTCCATTAGGATGGATGGATGGTCGTACTTGGTATCAGTTTGATACATTTCTTAGTCGATCATCTTGTTTGGTTTATTTTCATGTTTCGAGGATGAAATATGTGAAGGGGGATGGAATGTAGTATACCTAAGGAGGTAATATGGGGTACCTAGGTAGGTACCCAATGAGAATGTGGTTATGTATTATTAGTGGAAGTCATTTAATATATGATAATGTGGTCATTCAATGTAAGGTGGATTAGTTCCACTATATTAATAAAAACCCTCTATGGTAGTTGGATGTAATAAATGTGAGAAGGTTCTGTAGAAAGTTCCTAAGAGATAGAGAGAGTTATATAAAGAAGTGTAAGCAATGTAATAAAACATAGTGAAGAATATTGTGATTGTACAAGCATGTATTTCTTGAGGAGTGCATTTCTTCCATAAGGAATAATATATGGTGTTACCCTACCTCGAGGATTTTCTCTATTTCTTGTTTTCATGTTATGGTGAATGTTCTATGGTTTATTATTGGTATTATTGAAGTATATTTTCAGATCTGGTATAGGTTTTTAACAATGTGACAAGGAAGAATCATCAATGATTGGTATAAACAGCTATGTCACATGAATACTTATGTAATGAAAGTTATGCTCATCTTAATAATAATGATTTGATGTTATCTCACAAGAAAGAAATGGTGGAGAGTCTTCCATATATTAAGAATGAACATACTGCATCTGAGGGTTGTGTGCCAGGTAAAGAACATAGGGACATGTTTCCTACACATATAGATCATAAGAAATGATAAATTTTTGAGCTAGTGCATACATATGTATGTGGTCCTATGTAAACAAGGCTTCTTGGAGGAGCATATTACTTATTTATATTTATTGATGATATATCTATATATAACTCAGTCTATTTTATCAGAAAGAAAAGTGATGCTTTTGAGTAGTTTAAAAAAGTTAAGAACTTGATGGAAAATAAAATACAAAGGTATATCAAGATTTTCTGATTAGATGAAGGATAAGAATACACATCAATGTATTTCTTCAAATATTTAAAATATAATGGAATACCACTAGAAATTGTAGTTCCACATACTCCTCAACATAATGGAGTAGTTGATAGGAAAAAAATAACTTTGGTTGAGTGTGTTCATAGAATGATAAAAGGTAAAAATATATTTAATTGTTTTTGGGTTAAAGAAATCAATACTATTGTATATCTAAAAATAAAATTCCTACAAAGGGTTTAGAGCAAAAAAAAAAACCCTTTTGAAACATCTATGGTTTAAAAAAATTATAATGTCGTCTAAGAATTTTTGGAAGAAAAGCATTTTCTCGGATTCCTAGAGATTATAGGAAAAAGGTTGATGCTAAAAAAACTCAAATTCCTTTATATTAGTTATTCTAAGGATCACAAAGAAAATAAAATTTATGAAACCAACGCTTATAATGTTTTTGCAAGCATAGATGTATTATTTCATGAACCTATAGATAAAGGTAAAAAGAAATGACAATCATAGTGTATGATATCTTCCTATTGGCAATGATGAAAGTGTCAAATAAGAAGAAGACATTAAACAGATTAAAGATGAAAATTTAAGAAAT
>ML827597.1:38578-57897 GCA_009831015.1 Picea engelmannii | reverse complement strand
AAGTTTGCAAGTTGTGTAATCTTTATGTATCTTTTTTTAAATTCCAGGTCAATAATTATTAAAAAAAATTATGTGATGGAGTATTTTAGTGATTATTGAATAACATTTTGTAATGTTGTAATCAGTTTTAATTTTCAAAATTTTATTTGATATTTTCAATATGACGAATGCATTTGGACAATTATTTTGCATTTAGCATTGCAACTGTATAATCTTGTTTATACTTATGTCGAAGTATTGTTGGATAGTTTTGTTAGCACTGAGAGTTACTCTCAGATTGCGGAAGGATAAGCCCTGTACCCATAAGAAATGTTTGGTGGATGTTTGATTTATGTGAGTGGAGGTCAAATGGGGAAAACTCAATACATGAATGATTTCAACACAGAACTGGAAAAGTAATGCATAGGGAAGTAAGGGCCTCATTAACTTTAGTCAGTGATTTGAGTTTAAGTGTGAGAAGAGGGAAGACTTAGTGAGAGGGATGAACAATACTGCTATGGGCATCATCATTTCAAGCAACTTGGTGAAGAAAAAATCAAACTCAAGAGCACTCTTGAGATCAAGCTTCAGAAACTGAGATATGTCCAAGCAACATAGTCACAACAACATAATAATCAAACCTACATTGTCATGCAACTAAAAAAAGTCGACTAGATTCTCCATGCCCAAGTCATTCAATGTGAGAGGGAATAAGATAACAAGGAAGCTAACTAAAACTGGTCACAATACAACTGTAATCAAACCTACATTACAATAGAATGAAAACCCTCGAATGGATCCTCCATGCTCGAGTGTTTTAGCATAGGTTTTATAGAGAGATGGAAAGAGGTTGACTTCTGTTAATTCCAAAGTCTCAAATGTGATACATAACCAGAGAACAATTCTGGTATCAAAATATTACAAAATAAGGATCTTTTCTCAACCAATTGACGACCCTTAAAAAAATATCAAAACTACTTATTTATAATCATATCACTCCTCGACTATCAAGACTGTGATATGATCACTACATTCAAAGCATTGCGTCTGAGCAGTCTTATGTTAGACTGTGCATGTATCCCTCTGTCAGATGCAAGCTCAGATTGACATGGGTTGGTAGGAGAATATTCTCCCTGGGGTACCATGGGTTGATAGTTCCAAATCTTGCACATCTTCCATTTATGGGGTGAGATGAGGTTTCAACCACCAAACCTACCTTCCATTAACTTCTTTTCCTTGGGGACTCAACGAGACTTAAAGTTCATGGGGTGGACAAGTTCTTCTCTCAGATAGGACACTGTATAAACATGTGATTACGGGGCTTCTCAAAAGTGGTTTGTGTTCATACTGCTTTTGGGCCCACAATCCACCACCTTTCGCCATGTAGCACTTTCTCCTTACCATGGTCTCAATTACGGGACCACTTAAGAAAATTATCACCCGAGTATTATGTGTCCCCACAATGGACTGTGACCATAGATCTGGTCTCAATCTGTGATTTGGGAGCACCTACTAGATTTAGTGCCAATGCGAAGTCTAATTGCCCACCAACTTTGAGGTCCACTAAAATTGTGCCTTGGAGGAGGGTGCTACCTTTTCCTTTGGCCCCTACATTCATGCGACCCAGGGCTATGACCTCACATAAATACATGATGGGTGTGTGACCAAGAGTGGTTTGGGACCAAACTATTATTCTCCCTGCAATCACCACAAGCTACCATGCATCCCTTTCTCAATACCGTGGTTCCAATTCTGAACCGCCCTCAAACTTTTTAAACTCGAGCATCTTCTGACACCACAATAAAGCACAACTATTGATCTCATAACATCAGATGAATCTTCTTGATTAGTGACTTATATTTGGCGCTTTCAAACCAATGGATCAGATCTACCCCTTTTCAAACCAACAGTCATGATTTTATTCACGATTCGGGCTTCGTAGTTTTCAAATCTCAAATCTCCTCTGCCCCCAAATGATTTTATTCAAAGCCTACAATCCACTGATGTGTGGCCACAACAGATCTATGATTGAGATTCTTTCGGGTCTCCAGACTTCATAACTCTCAAAACTCAAACTTAATTTTCCTCCAAGCTAATCCCTCGAAGCTAAGGATCTGACGATGCCTCGACTTCTCAGATCAATGAATAGATCTTTTCGTGTCTTCATACTTTTGGAAAATCAAATCTCAAACATGGGTTTCCTCCATGTGCTTTTACCCGAAGTTAGGGATCTCATGATGCATGGCCCTCGTGGATTGATGGCTGGTATTCTTTTGGGTCTCCGAACTTTGGTACTTTGACACTTCGACTCTTCGGGATTTAGACACTTCAGTGCTTCGGGACTTTGGCACTTCGACATTTCGGGAGGTTTGGGACTTCGAAGATTTTAACTCTTCTGCACTTCGGGACCTCTAGCTTTCGTCAGTTCGGGACTTTGGGCCTTCGGGCTTCCGGTCTTTTGAATGTGAAACACTAAAAATTCCCCAAAGTAAAATCCTTGAACAGAGAGATTTGTGGTTGCGTGTCCCCGTTGATGGATGGTTCAAATTCACTTCGTGCATTTCGGCACTTAGGAGCTTCCGAAGGTCCTCCCTCCAAGATTAATGTCTTCTCTTGATTTCGATATCAACGGTCCATAATTGGTTCGGGAGTCTGGATTTCAACTCTTCGGGAATTTTATGCACTTGTCACTTTGAATCTCCAGAAGCTCATTTTCTCTAGCACTTGGATCAGCTACTGCGTGTGCCCCTCAATATCAATAGCTGATGTTCTCTTCGGGCTTCAAGGTTTTCAATGGCGCTATACTTTGTGCAATTTTGAAAATCTGAATACCCAGGGGCCGCTAATCCGAGCTTCACAAGGGATCTACATTGTTGCAAACTAGACCCGCCTCCCACATGCATTTCAATCATGAACTAGATTGTTCTGAAAGCTACGCTTCATGCTCAAGGTTGCGGCTTGCACAAGCAAAGGACTCAATCCCCTTGTGACCCTTTGACATCTTTATGTGATAACAAGTTTCATTGTATTACATGCATAGACACAATCACTTAACAAAAATATTGTTTATATTTATATTGAAGTGTTGAGTTGTTGTTATCATCCACTTGAATCTTTATATGATTTTCAAATTCTTCATTAAAAATTGTTATTATGTAGTAATTACTATTATGTAAATGTGTATACATTAAGTAACTTAATATTGTATATAAATTAATATAGATTTTACAAAAAAATGTTAAAGTAGTAATTTCATGTCTTAATAGTAATATGGAGATTGTATTCATTAGTATTTTATGTTGAGATAATTATTATTATTTTATCATCAAAGTATTTAGTTATTAGTTATTTATATAATAAATCTATATTTTTTAATTCTAACTATATTTGAAAAATAATATATAAAAAAATAAATATTTTACAATTAATAATTTGTTCTTTTAAACCTCCACAATGTGATAGTTTTGAAACATATTTTCTACTAAGATAAGTAGTCCAACTTAAAAAATTAGAGGTACAAAAACCTATAAATCACAATCCGCCTACTAAGATAAGTAGTCCAAACTTAAAAAATTAGAGTTACAACAACCTATAAATTACAATCCGCCTACATAAAAATAAGCCAAAAAGATAAAAGGAAAAGGATACCAATATAAAAAGGAAAAAAAAAGGAAAGAAAACAGATTTAAAAACAAGATAAATAAAGGAAATACCAAAAAAAATAAAAAGCCATAAATTACAAACCACCTACATTAAAAAAAAAGACATAAGGATAAAAGGAAAAAGATAAAAAGACAAAAAGACAAAAAGACAAAAGAAAACAAACAAATTAAAAAACCAGATAAATAAACGAAATACCAAAGAAAAAAAAAGAAATATTACTAATTTTTTTTTTTTTTAAATAAGATAAAGAAAAAGTTATAAAAAAATAACCAAAAAAAAGGAAATGAGAAATGCTAAGAAAACCAATAAATAAAAGTGGAGGAGGATGGAAGCTAAACCTAAGAAAAACTCAAAAAGACAAAGAAGAGGAAAAAGAAAGAAATAGAACAAAAGAATGAGACACAAGGGTTAACTATGAAGAATGGGGAGCCAAGAAGTGCTTAGCTTAATTCCATCATCTCTATTCATACATTTTTTTTTCATCACCATTTTCATGGCTTCTCTAATACCTTTTCTGGATAAGTGGTCCACACTTGGGATAATATTGGCACCTTCAATACAAATGTGATTCTTTGTCCTTATAAAGCACTCAACCAAAGATGAAGACTTTTCATGATTTTGAGTAATTGCAGCTTTGTGTTTCTTAATTCTACCCTAAAATGTTCTCCCAGTGTCACCAATGTAGTTTAGGCCACAAGAACAAGGGATGTTGTAAACTCTTTTTCTTAGTTTAGCATCTACTAGATAAGGACACTTCTAATTGTTCTATGAGGTTGAA
Source organism: Picea engelmannii (assembly GCA_009831015.1). Lineage (NCBI taxonomy): Eukaryota > Viridiplantae > Streptophyta > Pinopsida > Pinales > Pinaceae > Picea > Picea engelmannii. Next base: position 53,477 of record ML827597.1, on the reverse strand, counting down.
AAATGGTTTCTATATTTTTCTTTTTAAGGATTTTTCTTTAATTTTCCTTGGACATGTGCGAGCATCATCTTATGGTCTCCTTCATCATTAATATCTCTAGCTCTAGGGATCCTTTTTTCCATCTCAAACGCCCTCTTCACATGCCAATTCTTATGATCCCTCTTTACAAAGAAACTAGTTAAGTGTTGCTTCTCTTTTTCCAAATGCTCCTCATAAAAAAATCTTAGGGATTTAGTTGCCAAATGTTAATGACCCCCAATTTTCGAGATGGATCATGATGGGAGTCAACATGAAGATGTTTTTCAATGTGTGTTTTCTTACAAAATGCCTCATGTGCCAAGGAACCGTCCTCTTTTCTTAAAATGAGAACATCTAGGAAAGGAATTGAATTATGGTCTTAGAATTACATAATGAACTAGATATGTCTTTATTGACTATTAAGGTGTTTCAGAACTTGTTTAAGTTATCCCAAGCTATTTCACATTTATACCATCCACATATCTGACACACAAATTAGGTTATAAGGAGAGGAACTCATAACCTTTTGATCGAAATGCTCCATAAAAAGATTTTCCACAATAGGAAACAATCGAGACTCCATTGCAACCCCACAAGTTTTTTCATAAATTATACCTTAAAAACTAAAACATGTAGACGTTAAACAGATTTCATCCAATCTAGTTATTTATGAGTTAGCTGTTTTTGCAATCATAGTTATTTCTTTTGGTATCTTAATAGAAAGAGACGCCACATAAAAACTAAGAAGAATGTCCTTTTTCTCTACCTTAATATTCTTTCTTTTGTTTACAAAATGGGTTGAGTCTTTAACATAAGGGTGAGTGTTTCCAACCAATTATTTCAGTTTATTGACTAAGAATTTGGCCAAAAGGTAAGTGGGGTTACAATAGTGTTGACAATAGGCGTAAGGGGTACATTTTATTTATGAATTTTGGGTAGGCGATAGGGTTACAATAGTGTTGACAATAGGCCTATGGGGCACATTTTATTTACGAATCTTACGTAGGCCATAGAATGAGTGGGCAGCTAGGTACGAGCTTCATCAAGAGATGACGTCTTAATAGCTTCCTGCATTTCTTTCATTATTTTATTCATAGGATTCTTGTTTAATTTCTTATAACATCCACTTAAATTTAAATGTTCATACAGATTGTAAACATAATCATCCCTATCCATAACAACTGTTTAGCCTCCCTTATTACCTTCTAGAATAACTATATTACTATTGCTTCTTAACTCTCTCAAAGCTTCATTTTCTTTTTTGTTAATGTTACTCTTTGGTTTTCTAGACCTTAAGGCTAAGGATACCTCATGTCTTACCTCTTCAGCCATGTTTTCAGGGAAGTTTTTAATTCTGGCTTCAATGTTGCGAATGAAATCGTCCTTTGGGACATTCTTAGGTGGTAAATCAAAACCTAACCCTTTTTCCAGCACACTTATTGCATTATTGTCAACAGCCAAACTTGATAGGTTCACCACATTTCCAATGACTGTTCGTATCACATTGGTGGTCGGGCATAGTGTCGTTGTTCACAGGTGAGTTGTTACTAATGTATCTCGAGTGGAGATGTTTCTCTTAGGTTGTGTCAACTATAGAATTCACTTGTTCAGAGTTGTGCCCAGAACCACTAACCCTAGGGCGCACCTCTAAGTGCTCATAATTCAAACCAACACTAATTAGATCCTCGGTAAAATTAGGTGTATAGCCAAACCCATCAATCCTACACTGATGACTTCCAAAAAATAGAGAGAACTGGGTGTCCTTAGCTATCCACGTGCCCTCCCCTCTGTTGTTGGTATTAACAAGCTCCACGCTAGGAGACGAGTCCATTTATTTCTTAATATGAAATGTACAGTCCGAATATCGGAGAGGCGAGTTGAAACCAGAACTCCGGCTTTCGTTGGAGATCTTTCTTACTGGCGTTGGAGGCTGGGCGAAAACAAAAGCTATTTCTCCTTTGGTTTTTCCTCTTTTATTTATTTTTTAATTTGTTTGCGTTTTTCTTTTTTATCCGTTTCCTCTTCCCTTTCTGTCTTGTTTTTATTCAGTGAACCTGTAGTTTATAGGTTTTTGCAACTTCCATTATTTTGTTTATCCTATTAATTTAGGATTTTCTTAGTGAGTTTATAGGTTTTGGTAACATTAATTTTTCTTCAAGTATTAATTTAGGATTTTTTTATTAGTGAGTTACCCATCTACACTTTATTTCTTATTGATTTATTTCCATAATTATCTAAGTGCTGATGATGGACTGCTAAACCTGGACAATATATTTCAAGACAAACCTTATTTCTTACTGATTTATTTCCATAATTTTTAAGTCTTGATTATGGAATGTTAATCCTAGACAATATATTCCAAAATAGAATCCAAAAATCTAGACTAATAAATTAATTATTTATAAAGTAATTATTTTATATATCAAAATATATTCCAAAATAGAATCCAAAAATCTAGACTAATAAATTAATTATTTATAAAGTAATTATTTTATATATCAAATTTTAAGTTTATTTTTATTTTTTTACAAAAAAGAATATTTATATATAATTCGAATATAATCCTTTCATTCAAATTTCCCAAATATTATTTTCCTCAAATATTCCTTAGTGGTTGAACGCATGTCCGAGCGAGGACAATAACTGAAACAGAGATGATCAAAAACAGGAAAAGGTTGAAGATTCCACAAACTGTCACCTGCAAAAACACATTTGTCGTCGTGTTAAGGTCACTTTTCCCTCATTCCCTTTTACATCCTCGCAGTGCTATTACAATGTTTTGACCCGTCCGTTTTATTAATTATTAATATTATATATTGGGTGCATGCATGTCCGGAGAGAACAATAAGAGGTGATCATCAAAAATATATAAAAGTGAAAGATTCCAGAAACTGTCATATGCAAAAATCTACTTGAAAACATGTTCAAGTCTCCTTTCCCTCGTTCTCCTTTTATTTCCTCAGAACGTTTTTATAATTAATATTACATATTAATTTCAATTGTAAATTAAGCGGTAGTATACTTACCACATTCTTACATACCCGATTCATAAGCCGGCACCGGCACCATCTAACAGATTGGGCGACGTATTACAGATGGTGAATTTTTCATAAAATATTTGCAAGTGACATGAGATTTGTGTTCATGTTTTTGTTTACCAAGTGAAAGATATGTATCCCTTGGATACAGGAGTCGAGGGCTAGTGGCAGTTTCGGCGACACGATTAAATGACATGGAAATGTGAGACGCTGGCGAGGTCGTGCAGGCACTACAATCTGCCCATCCACATGGGTCTTTCACTATCTAGCTATGGTTATTGTTTTATTAGGAGGCACCAGATCTGATCGGGTATTATTACGTGCGATCCGCATAAGAACGTGCGATCCCCATTCATATTTATCACCATGCTGCATGCAGAGTTCTTATGATTTCCGTGGTATAGTGAAGGAAATGGGTACGTTTGGGTTGATGGAAAGTTTATATCAGGTGGGAATCGGCTGTGCTGTGCTCTGATAACCTGCACCTGTGCTGTGCTCGCGCAGGCAGTTCCATAGTCAGTAACCACCTTGAATGCTAGATATGATCACACGCAGTCCCGCCTGCTCGCCTTCTCCGCTGACTCATTTGGCTCTTTTATCACAACTCTATATCACATGTGAAATGCCCAGAACAAGAAACAATAAGAACAAAAAACATCTCCTAGAGCAGATCAATTTATCGTGTGCACAACTATATAGAGTGACCCTTCAAATGATATGTCTTCTACTATGACCAACACATATCCATCATATACTCAATGTTATACAACTAACCATGTTGATTTTCTAGTGTTAAATTAAACAAGCACAATTTTCCCCAGGTGCTAATTACTTCCAATGATAAACGATATTACTTTAGTAGAGTCTAGAAACTACTTAGAAACATAAACTACTTAGAAACTTCGGTCTCTTCCTTAGATCACTTCCAAGTGTGAGAGAGAAAAATTATGTGTGTCTATCATTGTGTTTTCAAGTGTATTTTTATAGTAATATTAAATTGATCCAATTTGAAAATTAAATTAAATTTTGAGTAGTATAAATATTTGGAGAATACTTCCACTAAGTACCCAAAGATTAATTTGGCATTCCTCATATTTAGGTAAATAGACATTTTTACTAGAAATTACTGCCCACCATAATTTAGGTAGCCCTAAATATGTTATACATAGAGATTGTAAAGACCCCATAAATTTAACACTCCCATCACTTTACTCTACTCTCATAAATAAATAAATATGGTGATCATCCATGAAAAGATGCATCTCTTCGATAATAAATATATATGGAATACTTATTTATTTATGATATACATGTATACCTTATATAAATATACTATTATATTAATAATATTGTTTAATAATTAATAATCATATTATAATTATTAATTTGGGAGAATGTCTTCCCAATGTTGACCAAACATCAACACCCACTAGCCTTGTCTAACCATTCTATTTTTTTTTTTTTCATTTCAAAAAAGGTCAGAAATTTTGAAAAATGGTTGAAATGACATATTTTTGTGGTTTAATATACATATTTGTGGTGCTCTATGGTTTATAAAGGTGCTCAATAAATTTATGCATTCAGAAAAACTATTTAAATAGTATGAAAATGTTAATTTACCAATAATAATATTTCCCTATTCCAATTCCAACTTAAAAAAAAGTCAAAAACGTAAATAATTCCAATGATATTTACAAAACAAAAGTGAGAAGATTGTTCGATTGGTTCATGGTACGATTTTCATTGTACATTCTAGAGATATTGGGGTTGAAACATATCCTTTGATCAATATTTAACTAATTTTAATGCTTTGAGAAGAGAGGAGAATGAAGTTTTTCTACATTCAATAGAAGGTTTCCTAGTTTTTATTGCAGTATGCATTTGGAGATTTGACCTTCTGAAGTTGTTTCCATGGTGTAATATACAAGCGAACAACATCCTAATCTAGTTCTTTATCTCATGAAGATAAATTCTATGACCTTGCAACAAATGTTCCATGATTCCCAGGAAATAAAAGATAATCTTCAAGCATGTGGAAAGCTCTCATATTAGACTGAAGATGATGTTTCAAAAGAAAATAAAGAGAATCAAGTGTATGAGAATGAGATTGATTATTCTATGAGTTTTCTTAAAATTTTCAATGATGATGTTTTTGTAGAGAGTACATATCATTGTTTTGAAAAACAAGTTGTTGTCCCAAATTTTATTGCTGATAATTTTCAAGAGGTTTTTTATTTTCCTAGATATGATGCTTATGATGTTGATTTTCTAGAGCATCTAACTAATTTTTTTTTTATCATGAGATGTTCATCTTCATCATACTAATGAAAGCAATCATCCTGCAAGTCACAGATACAACATTAATGAACAAAGTAGTGAGCATGTTGAAGGAGATTCTTTTCCTTTATTCTTTTCTTCATTTAAGTTGTTGAAAGAGAATTATATGGTCATTAGTGAACGAAAGGGATATGAGTGGATGCAAAGTCATATAGACTCACTAGAACAAATTGACAACTCTATAATTCAACAACAATCTTCTCATTTTTTTTATGACCCTGTAGCTTGTTATATCGATGATTTCAACAGTCAAACTTTTTAGCCTCTCATCAGTTGTGAGTCTTAAAATGAAAGTGATCATGAATTAGTGTCACAACCATCCATGTTATTTTTACAAAAGGTTGTTTCATTGTTACATTTTTATGAAAATAAGTGAGTAGTGGGAGGGATGAAACAAAATGAAATCAATGTGAATCCTTATGAATATCCTTTTGCAACATCTATGGAGTCAGTGAACACACCTCATTTTTCATATTTTTTCAATATTAAATTTGTTTTCAAGTTTTTAGATGAATTTCCACTAAGCGAGGTTTTCGTTTTATCAATGAACAAAGACATGCAAGAAGTTCAACCAATGAAAAAAATTCTTGCATGGTTGCAATGGATTTTTGACTTCACTTGATTGAGAAACTTATGGTTCAATAGAGTAGGTAGGTGTGATGAATAACCTCATATCTTGAGCATCTTTTCAGTGTTCACTTTTTGTTTTAGTGTGCATTCAACAATGTTTTTTAGTTCTTGAATAAACAGTTGCAAAGATTTGGAATGAAATGAAAAAACTTCAAAGGCCCAATGGACCATATAGTTGGTCCTTATGGTCAATGAGCAACAGATATGAATAATCATGATCTTATCAAGAATTATTTGAAGAAGCTTCAAAAGCCATAAATCATAAAAAAATTTAGAGGATGAAGCATTGCAACTATAAGGGTTCTTTTAGCCTCACAGAGAGGTATCCACCCCAAGAATAAGCCAAATGTTAGCACATGAAATGCACTAGGGTCAATTCCACTTCTTTTTTTACTTTTCTTTGGGTTTAGTTGAAGTCACATGATCAATTTAGTCTCATGTACAAAGTCCTTTAGTCCCTTCAATAAGATAAGTCTAAGGTCATTATATCATGTTTTAATAAGACTAGGGGTCTTGTTATGTTTTTTTTTTTTAACAAAATCGGTTATGAGGCTTTATTTAATAAGCAGCAGAGGGGGCTACCAACCCTTACATATTCAAACTCAGAGCTGCTGCTCTGTTTTCAATCTCCTTACCAAAGAGCCTATCCCACCTTAAACCCAAGAACTACCTGCCGAAAAACAAAACTACTTAGAAATGAAACTACAAACATGTCTGCTGGAGATCCTCATAATGACTGGTGCGACCGTTCTAGTTCTCCACCCAGCTACTTCATTACCCGATCTTGGAAGAAGCCTCAGCGGTTGCTTCTGATATCTTTCCTAGAGCCTTTGTGAGCTCTTCCACTTGAAGTTCCAGCTTACCGAGTCTCTTTCCCAGGTCCCCCATCAGGTTAGTTGCATCCTTCAGTCCGGTATGGATTTCATCAGAGAGGTCATCCTTTATGTCCTGCATTACCATGTTGAGCATCTCCCATTTCCTCTGGGTCGTGGACGCCTTTATACTCTCCAACTCCACCCTGATCAACTCGATTCGTTCCTTCAGAGTAAGACTTGGTTTGGACGCGGATTCCATTCTTTTCCGGAGCTCTGAAGATTTTCCAGCACGGGAAGGGGAACCATTTTGTTTGGAGATGAGAAAATGCATCAGAGGCTTCCCTTTTAAGAGTAAACCAGAGCCTCTTCCTCGAGATTCCCCATGATCCGATCGGATTTCAAATCTCTGCTCTAGATATCGCCCGTTCGTCGTAGCTATGTTGGGTTTGGAGTCCATTTGACCGTTCAAATTGTTCACGTGTAGCTTTAGAGCACAAGATCCAAAATGATTATGGGATGATTTGAAGGGACACTTCCTCATTCACCTTTAGGAGCCCTTTGCTCAAAAGTGAATCGTTGTTTGCTTCCTTGTCATCTTACTCATTCAAGGATCGTAGGACATGGTTCAAATGATATTCTTTGAACTGTAACAGGAGAAGAGAAGATTTCTTGTACAGTTGAGCCAGAGTGTTGTCCTTAGGAGTCTTTTTAATGTTGAATGCTTCCACTACCTGTTTAGAGTCTCCAAAGATCATAATTTTCTGGATACCCAAATTTATCACCTGGTTGAGACCTTGCCAAAGAGCAAGGAATTCCGCTTGGTTGTTAGAGGCATGGGCTAAACCCCAAGCATATGCTTTATGAATTTTGTCGGAAGGGTCCAGAATTACTCCCCCTCCTCCTACCTGACCCGAGTTACCTTTGGAAGCCCCGTCAAAGAAGAGACACCATTCTTTGAGCGACAATCTCCACTTTAGAAATTCCTGCTCCTCCATCCTTATCTCCCATTTTCGTTTTTGCAGAGGTTTGATTTGATTTATGCCAGAATGGTCTTGGCTGAATTCCTTAACCCACCTGCTTCCTCCTCCGAGAGGGGGGCCGAGTTCCTGATATTGGCCTTGCCTTTTAAGGCTTCTACCATGATCGTCCTGGCCTTAATTGCCACCTGGGAGGGCACCCTTCCTACTCCATTAAAAATTATGTTGTTCCTTTCCAACCAGATCTTCCAGCAAGTGAATTTGGGAATCCACATCCACACTGTTTTGAGGAGATGCTTTTTTCTCAGGTCAAACGGGGATAATGACTGGCAGTTGCTTATTAATTCAGATGCCGAGGAGGGAAGAATTGGGCAGACCACACCTGTTAGAAGGCCCCAAACTTCTTTTGAGAACTCACACTCAAAGAGGAGATGCGCAGAGGTTTCTTCTTCATGTCTGCAAAGGGGACAGTGGGAGGGGCCCTCCCAGCCCCTCCTCTTAAGATTATCGAAAGTTAGAATGCTGTTGTGAGTCAAGGTCCAAGCGAAGTGGTCAACTTTGGGAATTGAAGGGAAGTTCCAGAGTGCTTTCCACGGCCCTGGGTTTGGAGGGACCCAAGGAATGTTTAGGGCTACCTTATAGCCTGTTGAAGCTGTGTAATTCCCTGTAGGGGAGCCCCAGCCTCGTTTGTCTTTGTACTGGGAACTAATCGGTGCCTTCCCATGGAGGAACTCTAGGAGGATTGTTGCTTCTTCATGGAGCTCCTCTGGGTAGCTCCCCAAGTTCCAGCCTTGCCAGGAATGATGGTCATCACTTTTCCAGAGGGAGATGTCCCAAAGAGTTTTGCGATTGTTGGCCAAGAGCCAGTCACCAATATTCTTTATTTCTTGAACTCCTAAGAGGGGATGATCTCCAAGAATGGAGTCCTCCCTGATCCGAATTTTTACTCTATTTCCTGGGATCCATGTGAGATTTGGCTGAAAGAAAGACAGGGCTCAATGGCACAGGTAGAATATTGGGGAACCCTTCATTACTTTGGGAGGTCTCTCTAGACAGTGGTCTCTATCTCCTCTAAAATATTTCTTTCTGAGGATTTTCTTGCTCCAGGTTCTTTTTCCAGTGATCATTCGCCAAATAAATTTGCCTCCCATAGCAAGATTATGAACAACCACATCTCTTATATTCAGTCCCCCTTCCAATTTTGGTTTCTTGACCTTGTCCCAATTAACTAGATGGAGTTTTCTCGCACAATTCTTGCCTCCTTCCCACAGGAATCTATGCAGCATTACATCGATTTTGTTTGAGATTGTTTTGGGGGCGAGAAGAACCGAGCACTGATATATAGGAAGGCTGGAAATGACAGAATTCATCAGCACCACTTTTCCTACTCTGGTAAGCCAATTTTCTCCCCATGCTTGAATCTTGAGTTTAAGCTTATCCACCAAGGGCAGCCAGTGCACCACCATAGCTCGGCCTTTGAAAATTGGAATCCCGAGATAAGAGAAATTGCCCCAAACTGAAATTCCTTCCATGTCAAGGATGCGTCCTAATTGCTGCAGATACTGAGGGGTGCAATTCTAGCCAAAAATCTTGCTCTTGTGATAATTAATTTCGCTGCCTGAGCAGGCTTTGTAGAGGTCGAGTTCAGACTTGAAGTTCCAAGCTATTTTAATGCTGGAAGCACCCAATAAGAGGGTATCATCTACAAACTGAGCGTGGCTGATCTCGTTGGTTGAAGGGGTAATTCTGATTCTTGGAAGAGTTATGTTTAGGAGACAGCTCTGCAGCTGGAAACTTAGCACAGAGGCTCGTAAAACATAGAGCATAGGGGAGAGTGGGCAGCCTTGTCTGAGCCCCCGAGAGCCCTGGAAAAACTTGGCAGGACGACCATTAATCAAGGGGGCGATCCACAGAGCTGAAATGCAAGCCTTAATCCACCCCATAAACTTCTGGGTAAACCCAAATTTCCTCATTACTGCAAACAAGAAGTCATGACTAACCCTGTCAAAGGCGTTGGCTAGATCCAATTTGACTACAATTCCTTTCTCTCTTTTTTTACAACTAGTGTGTATGGCTTCCTGAACTAAAATTATATTATCAAGAATCTGTCTCCCTCTTACAAACCCTCCCTGATTTTCCGGAATCAACTTTGGCGGAATTTTCTTGAGCCTATTTTCTATTATCTTGGTGATGATTTTGTAACCGATGTTGCAGAGAGATATCGGTCTGAATCTATTGAAATTTTTTGCCCCCTTCTCTTTTGGAATGAGAGCTAGGAATGAAGAATTTTTGCTGCCGCCCAATTTGTTGCAGTTCTGAGATTTCGTGACCATCTTGCATACGTCTTTTTTGATGATGTCCTGGCAGTGAATATAAAAACGAGTTGTGAAACCGTGTGGCCGAGGAGCCTTGTCTGGGTTCATGCTAAAGACAATTTTTTTTATTTCCTTATCACTGATCGACCTGCTCAACAACCCATTCTCTTCTTCTATAACCAGCTCTGGAACTTCTGTTAGCGGGTAAGAGCACGAGTCCAGTTCCTCCATTGTCGGGGTTGAATACATATTTTTGAAGTAGTAGTGAGCGGTCTCCTTGATGCTATGGGTGTCCTTGTAGACTTGGTCCTGCCCATGGATCTCATCAATGGAATTATAGTTTATCCTTGCTTGAGTGTGCTTGTGGAAGAAGGTTTTATTCTTGTCGCCCTCCTGGAGCCATAACGCCCTTGATTTCATTCTCCAGTAGGTCTCTTCTTCCCTACAACTTTTATGAAACTTACTTTGGATTTTCGATTCCTGGCTAAGGAGAGCCTGGGTGACATGAGTTTCTTCCATAACCAGCTGGTGGATTTCCAAGGTTTTATGTACATGTTTCCTTTCCTCCAGGGGTGAGCCCAGCTTTTTGGCCCATGATTTGAGATTGATTTTAAGTCGTCTAAGTTTCTCTTCCCACACATAGAAGGGAGAACCAGTGATAGGAACTTTCCAAGAGTTTTGAACCAGGTTGAGGAAGTCACCTTGTTCTTGCCATAAAGGGGTAAACTTGAACGGAATGGGGCCTAGAGCAGTGCTAGGGCTAAGAGATAGAGAGATGGGTTTATGGTCAGAAGCGTAATGAGGGAGAACCTTAGAGGAGGCCCTCAGATCGATGGTAAGGAAGGAGGACTAGATAAGGAACCGGTCAAGCCTAGCTGCTATGTGACTAGGGCCTAATCTTTTATTTGACCAAGTAAATTTGCCATTGGTTGGAGAAATATCCTCCAGCTCCCATTCCGACATCAGATCTTCCACCCATTCTCTAGCGGGGTCCCGAACGATAGAACCCCCCTTCTTCTCAGCCAGCAAAAGGGTGACGTTTAGGTCCCCTGCCACTACTAAATTCTTGATATTGTGCATGTTAAGAAACGAGTGTAAAGAATCCCAACAATCTTTCTTCTCATTGACTAAGGCGGGGACATACAGATTAAAGAGACTTACCTAGTGATCAGATCCTTTATGGTGCAGCTTGGTGAATAGCCAGTGAGTGGTGCCGACTTCTTCAACTAGCTCTAGCTTTGAAGAATCCCAGAAGGTTGCCAATCCCCCCGAGGCTCCTCTTGTGCTTACTGCCCTTCCAGGGCCCTTCTTCCAGAATGAGTGGCTTATCCTTAGGAGGTCATCCTCCTCCAATTTCGTCTCCTGGATAAGGAGGACTTCTAGTCTTTCAAGCCTTACTAGATCCCTCAAGGCTTCTTCTTTCAATTTGCTCCCTAGTCCTCTGCAATTCCAGGAGACGTATTTCATTATTTACTTGAAGGGAGGGGGAGCCCACCTTTCAGTGTTTTCCCTGGCTTCGCCCCTGATCTGGTGATCACCATCTCATGGAGTGTGTATTGAGTACCTTGAGCCACTTCCTTAACGGCTTGCTCTTCCCTTCTTTTCTTCTCAGTCTTCCTTCCTCTCTTTGGCTGCTCCGGTGTACCTTTTAGACTACTTGCTTCTCCATCTTCCTCATCCAGGATTTCCGTATCTGTATTCGAGTTCAAACTAATATTTTCTTTACCCGGGCTAGATCTCTTGGTGGGCGAGGTTGGTTCCGATGGGACAAAAGGTGGGTCTTCATCTCCGTCTGTTCCACCTTCAGGGATTTGATGCTTTTGTGGGGCTTCTTGAGCTCTTTGAGAGGGCTGACCGTCCTTTGGGTGTTCCTGATTCCTTGTTTCCTTGCCTTTGGCATTATATGAGTTTTTCCCTCTCTTAACTTTCTTCCAAGCTTCTGCATCCTCTTTCCTAGTGATTTTCATTTTGGGGCAGTTCCTTTGAAAGTGGCCATGCTCCTGACAATTTTTGCATTTGAAGGGCAGGTGCTCATAATCAAGTTTCTGGTAATGGGTCCACATTCCAACCGAAATATTTAGTACTTCAAGAAGCCCTGCCTCCAGATCAACTTCCACGCAGATTCTGGCGCAGTTATACTGTCCTCTGTTGTCAGATCTGTCAATGTACCTGCCAACTCTGTTCCCTATCCTTTTCAATGATTCAGAGTCCCAATAGTGCATCGGGAGGATAGGTAATCTGATCCACACCGGCACTTCTTTAGGCGTGTCCACCAGGGGGTCAAATTCCGGTGTCCATTTGTTCAAATATAGTCCCTGCATCCCCATAAAATAGGGACCGTTCCTAAAAATTAGATTCCGATCCTCTTCTGAGATAAATTCGAACACAAAAAACCCACGACCCACCGGGTAGCATGTAACCCCATGTGCCAGGTTTGGCCTCCAATTCCGATGGATCCAGTCATCCGTGGTTTTGGAAGATGTCCAGAGGTCCATAAACTGACCCATGAGCCCTCATTGGGCCAGATCCAAGGCGATCTTCATTGGATTTTCTTCGGGTAAGACAATTTCTGGAATCTCCTCCAGTTTTTTAATGAATTTCGGGATCAATGGAGCGGTCGTTTTCTTCCCTCTGCTGTTGACCAACCTACGAAAGGCCTCTTCGACCGGGATCGACGGAGGTGGGGCCGCCGCCCCACCCCCTGACACTGCCATGGAAACGCACTGCTCATGCACCAGGCCCAAACCCTAGATCTCTCGCCTATTTGTGGATATTTTTGTGATACCATATTTCTGCATATTTTATATTACCTCTGTAGGGGTATTGTTATGTTACAAATATAAGTTTATCTAATAATTTAAATCAATTTGGTACCTTTATGAACTATAACCAATCAATTTAAAAGGTCATTTCAAAAACTCCTAATATTTTGCAGCATCACATCACTTTTGTCACATCGCTGCAAAAGTGATGAAGTAGAGGTTTTGCATTGAATATGCTGCAAAATTTCCTAATTTAAAATTGTTTTTTTATTCAAAACCATGTAACCCACATAAGATAATGTTGAGGAGTATATTTTTGGTCACGTCTTATGTGATTTGCAGATTTCAAACAATAAAACCATGTTCACTGCAAAATTCTTGGGCACTAGAAAAATGTGTTTCCAAAACTCTATTTTTTGTTCAATCCCTCCACTATATCTCTAATTTTTACCAGAATTCATATCCTCTAGGAATCAGAAACCATTTCATTCAAAAATGGTCAAGGGAGGTCTTACTTTTGGTCTTCTCAAATTTTGGAATTGCCAAGTAAAGGGCTTTGATATTCTCCACTCATATTGGTTTTGTGGATATGGAGCAAGTATCGCATGATATAATTTCATAAAATTCAATGGATAAAACAATTAAAAATATTGTACATGAGTAAAATCAAGTTCTAAAGGAAGACAATCAAGAAAAAATATTTAGCAATGAAATACAATACACTACAAAATTTCCTATAGTAGCAGTTTTCCAGTGAACTCATATGCTGTGAAATTGTATTTTCAACATATCTTATACACAATGATATGGTTTTACTCAAATTGTTTATGGAGAAGAATTATAATGTTATTTAATTTCTGAAAAAATATCACCCCGACCGAGTTTACCATTTGAGAGAAAATTTAAAAACATCAACTACAGAAGATTTGCAGCAAAAGTGAGCTGGAAAATTGTACATATTTCTAGAATTCTACTTGGTGGAGCTCCAGTGTGGAAAGAATGAGCCCAAATTAAGTTGGATGATAAATTTTGAATATTTCTCTATCAAATCCCATGATTTTCTCTTCAATTAGCACATTTTTAGTTGGTTAAAACTAGAATCCTAAAAAACAGGATCTATAATTAAATATTATTTTGTTTTCTGCATCAAATCCTATAATTATGTATAACAATTTCTATTTTTGGTAAAAGAAAATGATTTGACTCCCTTGGGGGATGATTCAAGGATTTTTAATTACATTCTATATATTGTAATGATAACAATACAAAAGGGTTTAGTCCATGACCCAAGAGAGGTTCAAGAGAGCTTGAGGGGTAGTTTTCCTGTATATGCTTATTTGTAAGAGCGAGGGCATGCGATGTACATTTTTCTACCATCGAATATTAATAAGACATGTTTATCATATTGTGTATTCTTTTTTTTCCATTCTAGTCTTTGATATTGATTAAATATATTGCAGATTCTTAAGACCAAAGGCTTCTTGTGATTAATAAATCCATGAGAAGTAAAGGATTTGTTGCATCCTTCTTGTTAATCATTATTTTATTTAAAGTATCCTGCATTCATTTTGCATAGAGGATTCCTACCTCATGGATGGTATCCTTTTTGTTATCTTCTTCACTCTTCTATTTGTCATTATGTTAACTTTCTTCTGATATGAAGATTGATTTCCTTCAAACTGCAAAGAGGTTACGACTCCATTTCCCAATGGTGTGTTGTTGATTTGCATTTTTTTTCCTTCCCTTTTCCTTTTTCGATCGGTCTAGTTGATCCACCAAGAATAAACCTTATTTAACTTTTCATAATATGATGGGTATCGGGACATCCTTATAATAGTCAAAGGGTAACTTCTAGTGATAACAATAGTTAGAGAGAGAATGTGTGAGTGTGAGAGGGGAGGGAAGAGAAATAAAGACAAGGGGTTTGGACAAGGACAAGGTGGAGATAGAGTGAGACTGATTGTGAGAGTAAGGGGGGAGATAGAGGCAATGGGGGTAGAGAGATAT
>ML827597.1:27225-38558 GCA_009831015.1 Picea engelmannii | reverse complement strand
GAAGAGGATTGTATGAGGGAAACCCTAGCCCTGTGCTCGTGTGAGCCACTGTATGATCGATCTAGGATCCCCCACAGCAACACAACAACACAGATCCAGCGCAGGCCATCACCAGCTTTGATCCGCAACTATGAGTGCCGAAGAGGGGGGGAAACCCCCCTCATACACCAACATTACAGCTAATGATAGATCGAGAAGGAGAGCAAAATGGCCTGCGTTCGAGCCACCACAACAAATACAGGAACAACTTCTCGCTAGAGAACATGGATTCAACAATGAAATGGAGACAGAAGCAACCACGTCCCATCCAAAATCACCCCCAGGATGGGAGCCTAGCAAATGCATCCCGCAAATGGAAAAGTCTCCTAGATACATCATAAGCTCAACAAGGGTTGGGGAGCATACCCAATTTATGAAAGAACATGCCCTCATCGACAAATTTATGGGACTTTGGCCATATGAAAAAGATTTGAACAAATGGATCAAACACTGGTGGAACCCTAAAGGTGACTATGAAGTTCAACTCAGCTCCAAAGGTTTCTTCACAATCATATTATATAACTTAGAAGATAAAGATCACATCTTTGAGAACGACCCTTACTTCTACAACTCAGCAGGGCTATTCCTAAGATTCTGGACAGAGTGCTTCAACCAAGATAAGGAGGACTTTACAATGGCACTCGTCTGGATCTGCCTCTACTCCCTTCCACAGGAGTTCTAGTTGGAGGATATTCTTATGGGAATAGGTAATACAATTGGGCAATATGTCAAATCCTTAGAAGCCACAAAGCAACGGAAATACACCTCATACGCCCAAATATGTGTTTACATGAACATAGCTAAAGCCTTACCAGGAGCAGTAACACTGGAGTATCAGGATGAGGATTGGTCACAAACCCTTCACTACGAACACATCCCGTTCAGATGCAGAAAATGCCATGAACACGGCCAACTGTTTCGCAACTGCCCACTCAATCAGCAAGCTTCCAAAGCTAGTCAAAACCTGTAGAAAGATGGCTTCACAATGGTCCAGACAAGGAAGAAAAATTCCCCTCGAAGGCAACAAACCAACCCCAAACCTAGGATCTTGACCAGGAATGCTTATGATATATTGAGCCAGCTACCAGAGGAAGAGGAAATCCAAGATCCACATGAAGGATTACATAAAAGCAAAGACCAGAACCTCACACCCTCCCCTTCTAGTCCAAACAAAGAGATACATGTAGATGAAAAAGGGGATGCAGATGGAGATACTTTAATGCAAATGGACACCCAAGATCTGGCAGGCATCGACCTCAAGAAACTGGAGGAATCCCTCAATGAGAAGGATCTACAAGCCCTTCCTAAAGAGTAGCTCAGAAAGGTATAGAAGGTCTTCCTTGATTCAATAGTGGGATCCACATCTTGCCTCGGCATAGCCACGGAATCAAGTTGAGGCTCCAAAAAAACACCACGTGAGAACAAAAGAAGGGGGCAAAAACCAGTACATCAGTTAATTATAGAAGTTGGAAATCTCATAATAAACTCAAGTCAAATACATAAGCTCTTGGAGGGATACCTCCACCCACACCCCTCTTCATAATGATGAAGATTATCACTTGGATCATTAGAGGACTCAACGACAGATCCAAGCAAAGAATTCTCAGGAACTGCATCAAAGAGGAAAGCCCAGATATTCTAATGTTACAAGAAACGAAATGTGCAGGAATGGAAGCTGAAACCATCTTTCAATGCATATGGAAAGGTTGCAACTACATCTAAATGGATTCCTCAGGAGCCTCAGGTGGTTTAGCCATATTGTGGAACCCATACCACACGATCCTTAGTGGACCCTTTTCCACTATAAGTACCTTGTCAGCTCACATTGAAATAATAGGCTCGAATCAGGAGGGGACCATCACCAATGTCTACGGACCACAAGGACAACAGGAAAAAATCAAATTCATGGAAAGGATGGCCCAAGTAAAATCTCTCAAAACCATGCCTAACTGGATCTTAGGAGGCGACTTCAACATGATCATGTCACTGGAGGAAAAAACAGGCAAGAGCAAAAGACTTAAGCAAGACAACGGTAAGTTCAGAACTCTCCCTAAACAATTAAAGTTAGTAGACATAGAGAACAACAATGACACTTTCACATGGTCCAATCATAGATTAGGAAACTAGCATGTCGCCTACTGACTGGACTTCTTTCTCATGCTAGAGGAATTGATTGAAAGAGACCTCTGCATGGAAAGTCTGATTCACCCCAAAGCGGGCTCTGACCATTGGCCAATCGCCCTTCAGCTGGCAATAGAGGCAACACCTAAATTTAAACCATTCTGATTTGAGAAATTTTGGCTTACACACCGAGATTTCCAACAATTGGCAAAAACTTGGTGGATTCAAGTTGAAGTAGACCAGGGCACCACGATGTACAGATTTCAACAAAGGCTCAAAAACTTCAAGAAACTACTCAAACACTGGAACATAAATACTTTTGGAAATATATTCCAAAGCATTAAGGACACAGAGAACAAATTAGCCGAGATACAAAGAATCTTTATATCAGGGGCTCGAACTGCTGAGCTCATGAAGGAAGAAGAGGAACTACAGGTGCAATTGGAGAAAAGAAGAAGAAATACTATGGAGGCATAATTTCATGGTGCAATGGCTCAAAGAGGGGGAAAAGAACACAAAATTCTTCCACAGAACTATGATACACCGACAACACATCAACAAAATAACACATCTGGAAAATGAGCAGGGAATCCTGATCAGAGAGAAGACACAAATTAAAGAGGATCTCAATAGATACTACTATAACCTCCTTATAGAAACCAAGGAGAAAAGAAATGAAGCCATCACTCGAGCTACTAGTCATATTCCCTCACTAGTCACCCCTGAACAGAACGCAGCTCTCATGAAGTAAATTACCCAAGAGGAAGTGGACCAAGTAGCAAAAGATATGCCCCCAGGAAAATCCCTAGGCCCTGATGTCTTCACTACAGACTTCTTCCATCACTGCTGGGACATAATAAGAAAGAATGTCTGGGAGGTCGTCGATGAATCACAAACATCGGGTCAAGTTCTCCAGGCTCTCAACACAACCTTCCTCACTCTCATTCCAAAGGAAGAAAGAGTCACAAATCCCAAACAGTTCAGACCCATAGCCTTATGTAATGTAATTTACAAGATCATCACCAAGGTGATTGCAAACCACCTCAAGCTAATAATGCCCTATGTCATTTCCAAAGAACAAGCTGGCTATGTTGAAGGAAGACAGATTATGGATAGCATTATCTTAGCACATGAAGTGATCGACTCTCTTAAATCAACAAAAACTCTAGGTATGTTAATCAAACTTGATCTCTCAAAAGATTTTGATAAAGTCGGTTGGAAATACTTTAGAGCTATCTTAAATTCCTTTGGTTTTGACCAAGATTGGGTAAATTGGATTTTGAATCTCACCTCTTCGGGTTTTTTGTCAATCCTAGTCAATGGAGTCCCCTCCTGACCTTTCTCAGCCTCTAGAGGCATTCGGAAAGGGGATCCATTATCACCCTTCCTTTTCGTACTCATTGCGGAAGGCTTGGGTCCCTACAGTAAATCAACGGTTCTAGAAATCTCCTCAAAGGCTTACCCTTGCACAACATTTAGCCAACCCCCTCACATAGTCAATTCATTGATGACACCCTTCTTATGAACTCCCCCACTGTGCGTGAAGCCAATAATCTCAAATCCATCCTCTCTGACTTCACCGAAGCCTCTGGCATGACGCTGAACCTAGATAAATCCAAGTTCTTCTTCTTCAACACTCCCGCTGCAGTTCAACTACATATTTCCAAACTCCTAGGCATTCCCAGGAGCTCCCTTCCATCCAACTACCTGGGCATTCCTCTCACAGGAGCACCAACTAAATCCATTTCCTGGGACAACCTCCTCCTGTATATCTCAAATAGACTGGCTAACTGGACCTTCAGACCATTAAATATTGCAGCCAAATTGGTCCTGCTAAAATCGGTCCTACAGACCCTACCCACCTATCTCTTCACCGCCTTACCAACTCCAAAACAAATAATCAGAGCTATTAGAAACCTCCAGAGAAATTTCCTCTGGCAAGGCCTGCAACCCAACAAGAAATGGGCTCTGGTAGGCTGGTATAAGGTTTGCACACCAAAATGCATGGGTGGCCTTGGGCTTCAAGACCCTGGAAATCTCAACCAGATAATGGGGGCCAAGATATGGTGGAGATGGATGAAAACACTAGATGCACTATGGGCACAAATCTAGAATAAAAAATATGCTCCCTCCATGCAGAGTGATCAACTGATCAGACACAAGGTTCGAATACAGGGTTCAAATATTTGGAACATAGCATGGAAAAACAAATATCTAATACATAAACATGCCTTCTGGGAAATTCACAATGGAGGTAGTGCAAGGTTTTGGAAAGATTCGTGGCAACAACTCAAACCTCTAAAGGAACTAGCAGAGCTAACACCCCTCCAACAAGCTCTTAATCAAGATCCTCCACTTAAGGTAAAAGATCTATGGAAACCCCTAGAAGCAAGACAGACTTGGAAATAGTGGCAGACCTCCAGCCAAGACTTAAGAGTCCCATATGACTTAAACTTGTCAGTCTGGCATCACCATGCAGGATGCAGGAAAATTCCCATTAGGGAGGGTCCATACATACTCAGCTGGGAGCACTCCACATCTGGAAACTTCTCGATAAAAGAAGCCTATTACTTACAAGGCAATTACCACAATCAAGAAATGGACAACATCTAGAACAAAATATGGAATAAATCACTTTGGCCGAAGGTTTCTACTTTCCTCTGGTTAATCATCCATAATAGAATTCTAACCTGGGATAATCTTAGAAAAAGGGGCTTCATTGGGCCCTCAATTTGTGTCTTATGTCAATGCCAAGAAAAGACCAAGGAGCATCTTTTCAATGGTTGTCATTATAGTAAATCTATTTGGGACAAGGGAGCTCAAATCATGCACAGATCCAATCAAAATAGAGGCAACATCAAAGACACTATCGAAAATTGGGGCTCAATCACTTACATCAACTCCATACTGAACTACATTTGGAAACTCCTCCCAGGGTTTATTCTCTGGAAAATATGGAAGGAGAGAAACAAGTGCATATTCCACTCCACAGAATCTAATCTAGATTCAACCTGGGACAGAGTTGTCATACTCATCAAAGAAACAATCAGAAGCAAGAACTGGCAACCTAGGGACAAGGAATGCAACCGGGAGGAATTATGCACCCTGCAAAGATGGAAAATCGGATTAAATGACTCGTTGGCAGTCAAAGCACCCAAGAATCAAAACCTCATCCCAACCACCTAGACCCCTCCCCCAATAGGATTCATAAATATCAACTTTGATGGAGCTTCAAAAGGTAATCCCGGACCCACAGGCCATGGAGCTGTGATCAGGAACTCTAAAGGGGAAATTCTAACTCTGAGAGCAGGGTATTTGGGGGAGACAACAAACAATGTAGCAGAATTAATTGGCCTCTATAGTGTCCCCAAGGCCGAGCCCCGTTGCAAATCCTGATATATGAAATGAATTGTAAACATGTTTTATAGGCTGGTGAGCCGAGTTTGGTATAAGCTGGTAGGCTTATGTGTTTGTCAGTCCAGGGAGCCTAAGTGTTGAAGGCCAGGAGCCTGTTGATGAAATTGGATGTATGCAGATCGATTAATAAAATATAAACACCGCCAGGTGCAGACCGACCACGATGAATGAGTGAAGGGGGACTGAGCATCCACAGAGTGGCCAAGGAATTAGGGGCTGGAGGTGGGAAAAAGGGGCTAAGTGTTGAGCCTAGGGGCTAAGCCTAGGGGGGGATTAAACCTGGAAATAATATTTTAATATTA
Organism: Picea engelmannii; assembly: GCA_009831015.1. Classification (NCBI taxonomy): domain Eukaryota; kingdom Viridiplantae; phylum Streptophyta; class Pinopsida; order Pinales; family Pinaceae; genus Picea; species Picea engelmannii. The sequence continues at coordinate 32,679 of ML827597.1, read as the reverse complement.
TTTCAAAAGATATGTGCATCATATGTTTTTATCCTAAGTCCTTTTGGACGGACACGTGATTTCCCAAGGGGTGGGAGGAACGAGTGCTGGTGGAACGCATGCAGTTCCCAGGGTGACAAGTGTCAACCCTGGTGAATGAAAATATAAGCGTCGAGCTGAACCATGGGAGGGGATCTTCCTCCATTCAGACCCGAACCTTTGAGCGTAGAACCGTTACGACCTCTGCCAGATACGTTGGTTCATCTCTAAAGGCGATAAAGCCTGTGTTTGTCTTAAAGAAACCGTGTACACCCATGTCTAGAGCTTTGAGTCTGTGTCTATTCTAGGAAAGCCTTGGAGCGCATTTCCTGAATCGTAACCTTGTGTTGAACTCAAGTGGAAGAATCCTTGGTTGTTGGGAAAAAGATGAGCTATCTTGTGCATGGATCCTATTCCGAAATCATGCAGTGGTATCATCTTGTGACTGTTGAAATGTTTTGGGAAGCCTTTGTCTGTGTTCCCCATGGGTTGTTGTGACCATGCAGTACTGGACTGCGTGAGCCTTGCTGGCCTATGAGCGACTCCTCCAGGTGCGAGAGTGCGCAGAGGGAGAAGAGAACTCCTGGAAGGAACCCTGTAGCTGCCATAAAGCCTGCAGACTTCCGGTCCGGTCTGTTCCTGTAACCCAAGGTAAGGGAGACTGGAAGTCGAAGGACTATCTAGGTGAGAGAGAATGTGCACTCTCTCGGGGTGGAACAGGCATGTGGGGAATGAGGGTCTGTGGGCAGTGAGCGTGGGAGATTCCTGGGAGAGATTTCTTCCTGGTGGATGTGTATGTGCTATCTTCCCTGTAACCTCAGCCTAGCCTAGGATTCCTTGCCTTGGGGTGGAGCTCGGTCCCAGCTCAGGGGTGACCCACTGTTGAGCTGATGAACAGTGTGGTCTAAGGCTGGGAGGTTCGTGGAAGGCCTGCACTTGGTTAGTGAATTCTACAGTTGTTCAAAGATAAGTATCTGAATTATGTTTTTATCACATTTGGCATGACTGTGTTGTTTATGTATCATGTTTTCCACTGTGTAAATGAGTTACTGTTGAATGCTATGGCTTGTTTAATTGTCACAGTAACTTATATATTTTACTCTAAGAATTAAGTGTGTTTAATTGTGTTAAATGCATGTGGTTATAATTCCTGTACGAATTATGTAAACATTCATGTATAGAATGGTCACTGAGAGGTTGAAAATCTCGGTAGTAAAAATGTACACTACAAACTGGTATCAGAGCGAAGGTTTCGACACTGATCCTAGATGGGCCAGTTGAGTGGTCTTTGGACCGAGGGTGAGAGGAGAAATCGTGTTTGGAGGACCAATTTCGGACCCTGGTATGACCCGAAGTGTATAGGAATTTACACTCGGGAGGATCGTGAGTCGTAAGATCACTGTGGGATTACCCATCAACCGTCCGAGTTGACAGAAGTTGCACAGGGTTTAAGTCCTCATGGGTAGAGGAGAAACCCTGGAGAGGCGTCAAGATATTAGAGTCATCGGGATTTTACCCATCGGGGAATTGGAAGACCCGTGCACATGACAACAGGAATCATGATATCCCGATACATGATTTATTGACGGGTACAAGGACAGAGTGGGGACCAACAGGGTTAGAGTGGAGGACAGATGTCACCCCACGTCAGGGTTTGAAATTTCGTAAGTTCAGGGAACAAGTGTAGTGAGGTTTCGATATCGCGAAATGCGATTTCCCGATTGTAAAAGGAGTGTGGGCCATAGCCGGGGGGGTTAAGGTCAAAGATCATCAGGAAATTGGGGATTCTGTGGTCAAGAGTTTTGGCACATTTTGATTCGTGAAAACCCGAACCTCGATAAGGGAAAAGGCTGGGGTCACGAGTCAGCGGTCACATGGTGTAGAGCCCATGGCAAGGGATAACGCGTAAAGGAACGCATCGGAAGTCACAGGATCGGGAGTTCTGAGTATGTGAGCATTGCGACATCACGAACCCCGAAACCCCAACGAGAGCTATGAGTAGAGGTCACATGGACCTGGGATTAACTACGAAGGGTTAGGGGAAAAAGGCACATTGGAAAATCAGGATTTCGGGAAATCTGATGACATGAAACATGCTTCTCATAAAACCGTGAATTCCTATATCACGATGTGATTATTTAACTCTTAACCATTCTTAGCGGTGATTAGATTAATTCCAAACTTTACTTAAGGATTAAATGTATCGGGAAATCGGGAAACACGATGACAAGATTATTTGATTTTATAAAACCACGAATCTCGATATTGCAGCATGATTAACTTAACCTTTAAACCTTTTAATTCTGAATTAAGTAATTTAAGTTTTCAAATTTAATTAAAGATCAACGCTAATTAATTATCCTTCTAAACAAGGCTTAAAGTTAAATTTTCTTTGAATGACCTTTAATACGTCATTGTCCGATTTAGTAAGTTTCTATTATATGTGTGAGGTGACCAAGACTATGGAAAACTCATGAAAACCACATGGTTGAACAAGTCATATAGTATCGGTCACGTGGACCAAGGCCTAGCCAGGAGGGCTAGCACACAAAGGGGTGCATCGGGTTTTGAGGACTGAAATCCCAATAGGAAGGTAAGGCTGTGGGCTTATGGATTCTGCTCATATGGGACAAGAACCTAGAAGGAGGGATAGCACGTGAAAAAGAGATCATCGGTGATTGGGGAATGGAGAGATGAGAAACTCTCAACATCAAGAAGCTCGAAACTCCGAAACCCCGAAACTTGAAAGTCCAGAAATATCAGGAATTGAAGTTTCGGACACCCAAAAAGTACAGAGCCGAGAAGAGCTCAAAAAATTCGTGAAATTGAAAACATTTTCATAAATTGGATTGTTTATGAATGATGAAGAATTGTCAAGAAAACGAAGGCTTAACAAATTCTAGTTGTCTGCGCGTTGTATTGCAGAAGGTTGACGAGTGCCAGAATTGTTTTGGAATTGCCACAAAGTGCAAGGAAATGGAAGAGGCACATAATGCTTCCAGTTCAGAAAACAAAGCTCAGAAGAGATAGTGTAGAGCTTTAGTTAGTAGAGTGTGCATATCCAGCGTAAGGAGTGCTTATAGAGGGAACTTGTTTTAAGTTCAAAAGATTCCAAGACACAAGCGTAGAAGGTGGAGATGGGCACCAGAAAGTCTTTCGGCAANAAACACAGAAGGGTCGAGTCCCTTTGCGATTGAGTCAGTTAAAAGCTCATATAGGAACAGTGAAAGTTCGCATGACCGAGCACAAGTGTGCGGCAAGGTGAAGTTAAAATTTCATTAACCAAAGCTTGGGAAGGAAAACACCGTCGAATTATTTGTGATCCTTCAAGTTAGGGAGGAAGTCAATTCCAAAAGAATTGATGCCAAGATATTTGGAAAGAAGTCATTGAGAATTGGAATGAACGGGCATAATTATCCGTGGAGAACTCGCGAAATCGCGGGGACTGTAAGATAGCCAAAAGTTGGAAGATGGTTAGTGGGTGGAGAAACTCGCCACCCTAGGATTCAACGTAAACATGGGTCATTGATCGCGGTTGGTTTTGAACCGTTGGATCATTTCATGAATTTGGGGATCGTGAACTTGGAGCGCAAGACAAATTCTTCGTCACTCCAAGTCCTGAATCGCAAAAGAGATTAACAAGGGTAGAATCGTATAGTGAAGCGCTTCCAGGAAGAAGTGTCGAAAACCCGTGAGCCGTCGGATCTAGCCAACTGCGAGGAGGATAACGCTAAGATTCATTCGGTACTCGAAAAACTCAGAAAGGTATTGAACCGTCGATCTCAAGGAAGATCGAACCGTTGATTTCTTTCAAGGTGAGTGTCATCCGTTGATCTGACGCACTGGAATTCTATGAAGACGGAAGTTAAAAAGGGAAGAGAATTGTTTTCTAATTTGTGAACCATGAAGTCTAGATTCACAAAAAAGGATCCACGCCGGTGGATTACGAGGAGCTTCGAGTCATTATATATGACTCAAGTGGATTTCAGAAAACTAGAGATCGGAAGAAAAGAGGGAAAACTATTTTTCCAAACCCCGAAACGTGAATTGTCAATTCGTGAGGAATTGATTTGGACCGTCGAATCCTGAAAGTTGTGGAGCTTGATCTAAGGCAAATGGGGTTCAAGAGTTCGGACCTCAGGGAAAAAAAAGAAGAAGAGGAGAGCTAGTCCTCGAAGTTCGCAAAGGTTAAAGTCCCGTAGCGATCGGAAGTTGGGGCCCCAGGTCATAGCTAGAGGTTACGCTGGTGGAAGGTAAAGGAAGAGCTAGCACGCGCTAGACTCTTGTTTTTGATTTCCGGGATAGAGAGAGTCGAGGGTGACTCATTTCTAAACACCCAGTACGTGATGTCCCAAAATGCCTTCTGGATAGGCGCGTGGTCATAGACGGTGGCCATGTGGGAGAAACTTGTGCCACCACTAGTTCTCACAAGAGAGTTTTCGCGCAAGGCTTGTGGTTTTGTTGCGTGGAGGTTCTAGTAGGAACCCGAAGAGATACTCCAACTCAGAGAGTTGAAGATCCATTGACTGGGAGGTCAGTAGATCCCGTTGAGGTAGGGAAACTGCATTGAAGGTACTTGGGGCATGAATAATCATGCACAATGATTACAGTGGAGAGCATAAGAAGATTCAAGAATCTTGGAAGAATTGAATGCTTCTAGGATCCACTAAAAAAAAAAATGTTAAAGGGAGAAAGAAGTTGTTGCAATTTATAGCAGCAAGTATGTTTTGGCTCGTTTGGATAGCCAGAAGAAAGAATGCTTGCAAGTTGCAAGTGTTGTTGGTAATGTCGTTGCACAATGAAGAAAGCAACAGAGAGATGAAGAGCTGGTTATAAGTCTGATAAAAGAAGCATGAAAGATTCTACTGCTATCATATATTCAGGTAGTATAAATTTTAATGGCAGTCACGCAGGTAAGAGTTATATCACTCTTTTTGCATAATTGTTGAAAGGAAATTATGGTAAGAATTTCCTCAGCAAGAACTATGTTATTAAATCACATGATTATATTATTTGAATGCATACCACCAGATGTGGTAAAGGTTGTAGGCCTGTGTTAATTCAAATCTTTTTAGCTTTTGAATGAACACATCGACATAGTAAAATGTCATGTTAATTTGTTTATGGGGTAATAACCAAAGAATTAAAAGATAAGAATTGTTACAAGAATGAATGCCAGAAAGCTAGTCATGTATGAGACCAGGACATGGTGGGACATGGAAAGGTACAGATTTGGAAAGATTATGAGCCACACCAAGTACTAAAAGCTTCCTACTTTTAAATAAACTGGGGCTGCAACCTTTTTGCTAACACTAATGGACACCGCAGAATTATATTCTTGGTGTAGTGTTCGGGTCGGAAAGGAAGGCATCCAATTAATTGGAAAGATAAGGGGAAGTGTATGAAGATTGTGGAAACACATTGGCCAGAATTCCA
>ML827596.1:43028-61273 GCA_009831015.1 Picea engelmannii | reverse complement strand
TCTGCAACTCGCGGTGAATGAAACTGCTTCCTCCTCGTCGGATAAGAACTTGGCTCCACAAGTTGACCTTCTCCTCGTGTGAGTTTCAACCTTGTGAGCATCAGAAACAAAACTTGCAAAACAATCAAGTCTTCAAAACTAGTACTCTGATACCAACTTGATCTAAAATTGAAGAACACTTGAAAAACTTGAATAATTATCGCAAGTTAAATGTTATGTGTTTAAAGCAACAGGATCAATTTGCAACACATAAATTAAGGATTACTTATGCAAAATACACATAGACAGTAGCATAAAACATTGAACATCAGCACATAAACACAACAACTTGATAAAGGAGTTCACCCCTCTTCGGGCTACATCTCCTGGTCCAGCTTCCAATGGATCATTATTATTAAATTACTCAAAGTGCTAAAAAAACATGCCTTACAATGCTCAAATTGAAAAACCGACTGCTCCAATGGCTTCCCAGCGTCCCAAAACCCCTGTCTGGGCTCTTTTGGCACCTGAAACGGTCGAAAAATGAGAAAGATATGCCTCCTTGAAGCTTCCTTCTCCAACCTGCTGTCTCTGGTTCTACAAATTGTACTCCTCCTTGGCAAACCTGGCTCACACGCTCTTTTAAGCGTAAATAACCCAGTCCTGTGCGTAACTGTGCACTGGTACAAACCGTAGGACGATTAAGGGCACGCCAGCCCCTAACCGCCTAGGCATCTGGGCACATGGCGCATGGAACCATAGGCTAGGCGCAAAAGTAGTTTAACCGTTATAACTCCCGGGTGGTTAACCCACCGGTCAAACCATACATGCACTTAACCAAAGGTTAAAACATTCCCGCGTGCATGTTTTAAATACAATGGCAACATATATATATATATATATATATATATATATATGTATTGCAATACATTGCAATACATTGCAATGCAATACATTATAATGTGTGCGCCAATGGTCGGGTTTTAAAATATATGTGGGTCATATGTATATGATGAGACCGCGGGTCGGGGCTTAGCCCCAACCCGTCCCCCTTTCCATTTAAAACAACACATTAATTCAAATATATGTGCGTTGGAATATGAAACAAGGAACACGGGTCGGCATAATGGTTAGCGGAAATTGTAAAGTCATATGTTGTGGGAGGTTCGGGGGTCGAACCCCGTGGCCTCCATTAATTTTACATAGCCATTATAAGCCAACCAACGAGGGACACGTGGTGCCCAAGCATTGGGCCACGTGTCCTCATACCATTCGCTGCCAACGAGACACGTGTCAACACCGTATTCGCCAACGAACAACCAATCAATATGTGCCACATCATCACCGTACGATATGTACGGCCCTGCCACATCACTGTACGGACAGGTACAGTCAGCATCCCAAAATTTTGCCTGTTTGGCTTGGCGGACAGATCGCGATATCTCCTCCATACGGACTCCATTTGCGAAAGTAAATATACCACCGGAATCAGGAAGACGAGACGGACGCAATGGCACTATTTTTGTTGCATTCCGAGCACTTTGAAAATTGAGCAAAATTTGATCCCCTGATCAACTAAGTGGCTTTCCACGGTACTCAACCGCCTACGACCCAACTTGCAACGCTTTCTCACTGGTTTCAGTGCACAAGCTTCTTGTGCCTCCTTCAATGACTTTGAAGGCTTTATCCTTCCTGAACTCTCTCCAACTCTGAGTCTTGAAGAAGACTCCTGCACGCACGCCTTGCAGAAAATTCCTTAATTACTCCAAGGGATTGGAACCCGTCGACTCTGCGCACTCCTGCAGCAGCAGTCCCTCAACAAATCATTCAAGTTACCAAACCTAAACCTCTACTCGGCCTGCGCACACCTTGCACGGCTCCGGTGCCCAACTGCACTTCTGAGAGAATGAGAACAAAGCTATCTCTCGTGAGCTTTCAGAGACAAACCTATGAACACTTTGTCGATGCACTCCTTGCGGACAATTCAACTGTACTCCTTGTAGGAACTCTTGCTCAGATAGAGAAACAATTGAAACTCATTTCCCTTACTCTCTCTCTCAGATTTCAAACATTCAACAAGAAATCATTCATACATAGCATAAAAGAAAATGTACACAAAAAGAGTAAAATAACCATGAGCATAACATTTAACATACATACACAGGAAACTGACACAACACCATGAATTTGAATCAAATTTCTTTTCTTATTAATTCAAATCTATGTACATGGGTGTCTTCAAATTACAGTTCTCCCTTCTCAACTCTGTATGCTCTTGCTCATAATCTTCATGCATATGTTACAATACACAATGAAGGTGTGTATATCATGTTTCCCTCTTGCGCTCTAAATCTGTCTAATCTAACATTCAATTCTATCTACTTGCATTAACTACTATAAATGCCTCCTATCTACTAAGGATGAGAGCAGATCGCTCAAGATCCTTTTACATTTTACAAGTACGCTCCTTCTTAATTATCTCATTTAAGATTGGTGCATTAACTTCAAGATAATTTCAAAATTTGCATTGGGCTCTTGTCTAGCTGTCCATTGTCTCTGTGCTGGCTCACTTGAGATGCTCCTGCATCATACTCCTTTGCTTGAAAATTTTCATGGGCTCCTGTCAATGAGCTCACACACTGTCTGTCCATGCCTCTAGATTTCTACTTCATTCTCCCAGTCGGCATCTTCAACTGGATGGCCTTTCCACTTGACCAAATATTCAAAGTATTGCTTTTGCCTGGTCTTTTTGCTCACTCATTTGTCCAGTATGCGCTCCATCTGTGGCTTATCTGCAACTGGCATCTGTTTTTTTCACTGGATCACCAGCTATTCATTTTCTATCCCTGCTTCCTCAGCTTTATATGGGTACAAATCTGAGATATTGAATATCGGGGAAATTCCGATCCCATCGGGTAATTCAATATCGTAAGCATTTGCCCCAAATTTATTTAAGACCTCACATGGTCCGATTTTCTTCATCTTTAGTTTATTGTATGTTCCTCTCGGGAACCTTTCCTTTCTCAAATGTGCCAGAATAAAGTCACCAACCTCGAACTGAAGTTGTCTTCTGTGTTGATCTACTCTGCGCTTATACTCCTGGCTTGAATTCTGCAATCGCTCCTTCACTTGGCTGTGAAGTTCCTTCATCGCCTCTGCGAAATCTTCTGCACTAGCACTCCTAGTTGCATTCTGTTCTGAATCTCTCAATTCATAAATTCCTCTCGGCTGCATGCCATAGACAATCTGAAATGGACTCTACCCTGTGCTCCTGTTAACTGAGTCGTTATAAGCAAATTCCGCTTGTGGTAATATGTTGTCCCACTGGCTGTGGTGTTCTGTCACCAGGATTCTCAGCAAGTCTCCCAGACTTCTGTTTACCACTTCCGTCTGTCCATCCGTTTGAGGATGATAAGACGAACTAAACGACAAGTTAGTTCCCAGCTTCTTCCATAAGGTCCTCCAAAAGTGTCCTATGAACTTAGTGTCTCGATCCGAAACTATGCTCCTTGGTAAGCCGTGAAGTCGAATGACTTCTTTGAAAAACAGATTCGCAATGTGAGTTGCATCACTAGTTTTCTGACATGGAATGAAGTGTGCCATCTTGGAAAATCTATCCACCACCACAAAGATTGAGTCAAATCCTCTTTGTGTTTTTGGCAACCCCAATATGAAATCCATGTTGATTTCATCCCATGGCTTCTCAAGTATGGGCAATGGTTGATAAAATCCAGCATTCTGTCTTTTTCCTTTCGAATGCTGGCAAATTCTGCATCTGTCCACGAATCTCTTGACGTCTGCTCGCATTCCCGGCCAAAAATACGACTCATTCAGCTTTGCGAACGTCTTGTCGTGACCAAAGTGTCCGGCCAATCCTCCACTGTGTTTCTCCTTCAGCAAATTCTCCCTCATGGAGCATTTCATAATACACAGTTGATTACCTTTAAACAATAATCCTTCCTGGATCATGTATTCTGGCCATTGGCTTCTATCTCTAAGAATTGGATTCTCAGTTGCTTCATATGCTTCTTTAAAATCTGGATCATCTCTATACATGTCCCTGAGATCATCAAAACCCAACATTTTGACTCTGAACTCCTGCAATAACAAACACTTCCTGCTCAAAGCATCGGCGACTTTGTTAGCAGTACCAGAAATATGTTTGATCACAAAAGTAAAATTTTGCATATATTCAACCCATTTAACATGTCTTTGATTCAACTTCTCCTGTTGAGTCACAAACTGCAATGCATGATTGCCACTGTATAAGACAAACTCCTTCGGGATCAAGTAGTGTCTCCACTTCTTCAATGCCTGAATGATAGCATAAAACTCCTTGTCATATGTGGAGTACTTCACTTTCGCTTCATTCAGATTCTCGCTGAAGTATGCTATCGGCTTGTCTTCTTGACTCAAGACTGCCCCTATTGCAAATCCACTTGCATCGCATTTCACTTGAAAAGTCTTTTGGAAATCCGGCAACACCAAAAGTGGTTGTTCCGTGATCTTCCTCTTCAACAGATTAAAACTCTTTTCAGCTTCTTTTGTCCAGTGAAAAGATTTATGTCTCTTCTTCACTGTGTCCATCATCGGTGCGCTAATCCCACTGAAATTTCTAATGAATTTTCGGTAGAAACTAGCCAATCCGTGAAAACTCCTCACCTCAAAGGTATTCTTCGGTGATGGCCAATTCTTAATCACTTCCACTTTATCTGGATCCATCCTCAATTTATCTGCAGAAATAACAAACCCCAGATAAATGAGCTTCGTCTTCATGAATGAGGATTTCTTCATATTTATCAACAACTTCTCCTGCTGTAGTCTCTGCATCACTGTAGCTAAATGTTTCAGATGCTCGGCCATTGTTTTACTGAAAATCAGTATGTCATCAAGATACACAATGATAAATTTTCCGATGAACTCCCTTAGGACTTCGTTCATCAACCTCATGAAGGTACTCAGCACATTTGTTAAGCCAAAAAACATAACAAGCCATTCGTACAACCCTTCATTGGTTTTGAAGGTTGTCTTCCACTTGTCACCTTCTCTCATGTGGATTTGATGATAACCACTTTTCAAATCAATCTTTGAAAAGAATTTTGCTCCACTCAAGCAATCCATCAGATCATCCATCCTTGGCAATGGAAATCTGTACCTGATGATTATCTTGTTGATCGCCCTCGAGTCAGTACACATCCTCCAGCCTCTGTCTTTCTTCGGACTAAGGATTGTTGGAACAACACACAGACTCAAGCTTTCTTTGACCAAACCTTTGTCTAACAAATCCTGGAATTGTCTTTTGACCTCTTCATTATCCTGCAGCGTTAATCTGTACGGGGCTTTGTTTGGCAAACTGGCTCCTGGTATGAGATCAATATGATGACTCACACTTCTAGTCGGTGGCAATGAACGAGGTAGTTCGTCCACTACTATGTCAGCGAACTCTTCCAGCAACTTCTGAAACTCTTCTAGTAAATCATCTACTCTTGTGCTGGTCAAAACAATCTTCGGTTTCCTGACCATAATGAATTGTGGTTCCTCTTTCTTCTTAACCTCTGTAAGAAGTTCCTTCCCACTCATGAGAAGTACAGTGTTGTTTACTTCAGGTTTCACCTCCTTATCTTTGATTGGAAGCAACATGTGAGTCCTCCCATTCTTCTCTAGGGTGTATGTGTTCATTCTCCCATCATGAATCACATTTTTGTCATATTGTCACGGTCTACCCATCAATAGATGACAAACATCCATAGGAATAACATCACATAATATCTTATCATTATATCCTCCTATCTTAAATTCAACTAAACATTGTTTAGTGACAGTTACCTGATGTCCTTTTTGTAGCCACGAAACTCTGTATGGGCTTGGATGATCAATCATCTCCAGCTCCAGCTTTTCTACCATCTCTATAGAAACGAGATTATCCGTGCTACCACTTTCCATGATGACCTTGCATACCCTGTCCTTGGTCTTGCAAGCAGTCCGGAAAAGTCTGTTTCTTTGGAATGAACTCTCCACCTCCTTCTCTGGTGTCAAAAGAGATTTTCGCATCATCAATGATATTCCGCCTTTAGCATCTTCTGCCTCAACATCCCGCCTTTGTGCTTCGACGATGTGATTCTGCCTCCTTCCTTCTTTTTGTCAGGACACTCATAAGACTTGTGTCCAGTCTTTCCACATGTGAAGCATGTTATTACTCCACCTCTTCCTCTTCCTCTACCTCTTGTACGAGGAAAAACATTATTATCAGCATAATCCCCTCTTTGTTCGGTATGCTTCCCTCGTTGTGAGGTTCCACCTCTCTCAGTTCGAGTCTGAGGTTTTTTCCAGTCCTCCTTGGGCTTCTGATTTTTATCCTGGGCAACTAATTTGCTTCTGGGTTGACTCCTGCCTCGGCCTCTTTGACCCTACTTTCGGCTCAGCTTCTCTTCAGCCTTTAGAGCCATTTGATAAGCATCTTCCACTGTTTGGATGGTTACCATGCTCATATCATCCTGAATGTCATATCTCAAGCCATTCATGTATCTGGTAACCTTTTCATCATCACTTTCTCGATGACCTACCTTGATGTTCAGCTTGTAGAATTCTTCAGTGTATTCTTTCATTGTCATCAACTTCTGTCTCAGGTTCTGCATCCTCCTGAACAGAGTAATTTGATAATCCCTGGGGATGAATTTCGCCTTCATCTTTGCGATCATCCTGTCCCAACTTTTGATCTTTTGCTTGCCCTTGTAGCATCTATCAGCTTGTAGTTCATCCCACCACAATGTTGCATGTCCTTTTAATCTCGTGACAGCATGTTTGACCTTCTTGTCCTCTTCGACATCTTCATAGTCAAAATATGTGTCCAGAGCTCTAATCCAGTCTAGAAGCTCCTCTGCATCCAGATTTCCCTCATAAACTAGAAGGTCCATTTTCTCTCTTGCACCCATTTTTGCAATAGCTCTAATCAAATGTTCATTTGTGGCATCTTCGGCTGCAACTTCCTCTTCATGTTCAGCCTCAATTTCACTTTCGGAATCACTAAGATCCCCAGCACTGACTATGCGCCTCTGTGCTGTCTCCATGTCCTCAAGTCTGGTGCGTAAGTCACGCATCTCTCTCTCCATGGCTGGATCAGTCATCTGCCTACCCCTTCTTCTCGGCATTTCCCTCTCCTCTGGTGGATCGGGTGTTTGCATGTCCCTTCTCCTTGGCGGCATGGTGAATTATCATTTTCCTTGCTACAGAAAGCAAAGAATCATTTCTGAGCTCTGATACCAAACTGATACCAACGGCCCCTTCCACAACCCTCAGGTCGGAAGGTCACGTGCACAGGATCTTTTCCTTTACACTGGCCTGAAGAGCTCTCAGAAATGGCTCTTCTATTTCCCTTTCGGGAAATCTGCACCCACGGTTAACTTCAAGAAATTCCCCCTTGTACTTCGGGAGATCGGACTTCGCACTTCCGAGAATCCGGTGGTCAAGCGTATTGTCTCTTAATCTCTGAAACCCAAAGACAGTCAACACTTGACCCTTCCTCCTTGCTAGTTCGGATTTCTCCTTATCACGATTTTGGGAGTTGCAATGTCGAGCAACTCATCCCTTCGACTTCCGAAACCCAATTTACCAAAACTCCAATGTGCTTGCAAGCTTTGACCTTTCAACGACCTTTCCCTCCGTCGGGACTTCAGACTTCGCGATATCGCGAATCCTGATGCAAAGAATTTGGAACTTCACTCCATGAAAACCTGAAATGGTCAACTGAATTGACTTCCTTGTCGAGAGTGCGCCACCTGTCCACTCTGTTGTCTTCTGTGACCCACACAATCCTTCTGTTCCTTCAGGACTTCACGTTTCGTGATTTCGCGAGTCCCGTTTCAAAGATTACGAGACTCCAACCTACGAAACCCCGATATAGAAATTCACGGGTAAATCCAACGGCCCTTGTCGGCGTGGATCTACAGTTCTACCTCTCCTAAGCTTGAACCCTTTGAAAGTATTCGCCGTAACTCCACTGCTCCTCCATGAGATCTGACGGCTTGCGGGACTTTGCGAATTCTTTACAGAGAATTCCAACCGTCCGTTCTTTCCTTGAGAACTTCTGCAACTCGTTAATAAGTGGCTTTCCACGGTACTTAACCACCTACGACCCAACTTGCAACGCTTTCTCACTGGTTTCATTGCACAAGCTTCTTGTGCCTCCTTCGACAACTTTGAAGGCTTTATCCTTCTTGAACTCTCTCCAACTCTGAGTCTTGAAGAAGACTCCTTCATGCACTCCTTGCGGAAAATTCCTTAATTACTCTAAGGAATTGGAACCCGTTGACTCTGTGCACTCCTACAGCAACAGTCTCTCAACAAATCATTCAAGTTACCAAACCTGAACCTCTACTCGGCCTGCGCACACCTTGCATGGCTCTGGTGCCCAACTGCACTTATGAGAGAATGAGAACAAAGCTATCTCTCCTGAGCTTTCAGAGACAAACCTCTGAACACTTTGTTGATGCACTCCTTGCGGACAATTCAACTGCACTCCTTGCAAGAACTCTTGCTCAGATAGAGAAACAATTGAAACTCATTTCCCTTACTCTCTCTCAGATTTCAAACATTCAACAAGAAATCATTCATACATAGCATAAAAGAAAATGTACACAGAAAGAGTAAAATAACCATGAGCATAACATTTAACATACATACACAAGAAACTGACACAACGCCATGAATTTGAATCGAAGTTCTTTTCTTATTAATTCAAATCTCTGTACATGGGTGTCTTCAAATTAAAGTTCTCCCTTCTCAACTCTGTATGCTCTTGCTCATAATCTTCATGCATATGTTACAATACACAATGAGGGTGTCTATATCCTGTTTCCCTCTTGCGCTCTAAATCTGTCTAATCTAACATTCAATTCTATCTACTTGCATTAACTACTATAAATGCCTCCTATCTACTAAGGACGAGAGCAGATCGCTCAAGGTCCTTTTACATTTTACAAGTGTGCTCCTTCTTAATTATCTCATTTAAGATTGGTGCATTAACTTCAAGATAATTTCAAAATTTGCGTTGGGCGCTTGTCCAGTTGTCTGTTGTCTCCGCGCTGGCTCGCTTGAGATGCTCCTGCATCATTCCCGCACACATGTGCCTTATGAAATAGTTAGATATAATTCACCTTTTCTTAAGTCATAACTTGATTTCCTTCATTCCTTTTTAATTTAATTTATAATTTATTTTTAGTCTTCTTACAAAAACTTAGACTTAGGCTTAATTTCTCCCCCCTCTCTTTTTGAAAAGGCTTAGACTTTTATAAGGATTTTTAATTAATAAATTTAATCTTTAATTAATTAATTAAATCTGGCAATGTTTAAAGAATTTACAAGGTTTTATTATTCGCTCAAGGCTTTCTAGGCCACCAAGATTCATTGACTCAAGTGTTACTTACAAAACGTTCCCTTCAAGACGCTACTCTATGCTCCAAGGGTTCCACTCACCTTTTGACTCATTTTGGTAGTTGTCCAACACTTGGAGTCAGCACTCCATTTGGGAGACCTTGTGAGAAACCAAGAGCTTCTAAGAAATAAGGACCTCGCCTTATTGCTTGCCTCTTAGAATCTTCGTGAGCGACTGTCTCAGTCTTTCCTCACGACATCATGGACCTCTTTAACTATTTAATTGTTAACCTACAATTCAAGCCACGGTGGAAGTGCTAGTAGGTTGTGACAGGGACGTTTCCATGTCTCTCCCTCAATATCTGATTTATGTGCATGGCCCCTTTACTCCTTATGTGAGTTAGATTAGCAAGCATTCGTCAGCATGCATCCATCAATGAAACATTGTCAATTATGCATATACAAAATCATACTATAATCGATCATATGTCACATATGCATAAATGAAATACTCAAACCAATACAATCCACTCCCTGACTCAATTTGGAGTCCAAGGATGTCCATTGATGCCATCGGCATCCACGATCTGTCAAGTGTCCTACAAACTTAGGGAAAACTCGTCAATAGAATATGTCAATACATATATATCAAATAACATTAAATCACAACCATCAACATCATCATAAAAATACATAAGTGAAACAAATAACCATGTACTATAATCGGATCACTTGCACCTAAGTGTCCTCAAAGAATAAGTCGATAACATGTGCTCGCAAGAGCGGGATGTTACAATGATTTTTGAAGAAAAATATATACCCCTAAAGAAACCTTTCCCAACATTCCAACCTTTTGAAGGCTAGAATCACACCATCGTCCTACACAAGACCATTTACCCTTTATGTCAATATGAGGGGTAACAATTGGTTGTTACTTGGGGACATGCACTCTTAGGAGAAGAGTGCATGAGAACCCCAAAGTATCTAGTTGTACTTGTTAAGAAGAAGGAAAAAATAAGAGGGCCATGTGGAGGGATGGTCTAAGTTTCATCCTCAAACACTACATCCAAACTTATTACATCTTCATCAAAATTGGCTTTACAAGTAAGGCACAAGCCAACAATGCCAAAGTACATGAAAATGAAATGTTCATAATAAATAACTTAATCTTCTTACACCTATTCTACTTAGTATATACAAATGAAGTGTTAGACACCTATTCTACTTAGTATATACAAATGAAGTGTTAGACACCTATTCTACTTAGTATATACAAATGAAGTGTTAGGTGAAATCATAGAGCCAATGGAACCATGTGTTATGTTTTTCTTTATGTTTGACCATAGACCAACACAAGGAAATGTTCATCACCATGAACACATGCGCTAGAAAATACATAATAGAATGGACACAATAATGTGTTGCATCAAGCGAATGTTACCCAATACAAAGATCTTCACAAAAGTGACATATTCCATCACATGACATGTTGATCCCTTATTGTAGAGAGTTTATATAAGGGATAAAAAATGGATATGTGAGGGCATAAACAACCTACAAAAAGTCTTAGTCGTGCCTCTCCAAAGGATTATATACATGGAGAACTTCATACCCACCTCCAAGCAAGCAAGATATGGGTGGCTCCATCCAAAATATGTCTTTTTCTAAGCATGAGGATGTAGTATAAAATGACATTTCAAATCTAGAAATGCACTTGTGCTTACAAATACAAGGCTGAAAATGATTGTCATAACACATGTACTTAACATCTTGTTTCCCAATATAATTTCCAATGTTAGAAAGATGACTTCTAGCTGAAAAATGACATGTGAGTTCAATGAAATTTGTAGAGGAAAGAGGCTAGAAATTTCTTAAATACTCGACAATATATAAAGCATGTTGTCCCAACAAAAATCCATCCCCAAATATGCATTCTTCAGCTAAAACTATATGTGCAAAAAATTGATAGATGGAGGCATATATGGCAGAAAAAAATCTACAAAATTATACCGCAAGATTTGCACCACATACTCCAAAAAATATGCAAGATCCATTGTAATATATGGATAGAAAACACTACTCAATTTTTTTACAGAAGATTATATCCTATGCAGTTTCCTATGAAGATCAAAACATGCACTACTTATATCACTTTGTTGGGTAATTCCTTCTTCATATGAAGTTGAAACAAATTCTTCTCGACTTATTACTTCATATATTTCACTAATATACTCAAGCAGGAAGATTAATGCCTCATTTTTACATTTTATTTCACCCAAGAGAATGCTTGAATAATTCCTTTCATATTCTAACATCATATTATCAAATTTCCTTCTTGTTTCATTACAAATCATATGCCAGGAATATGCATCATATAATCCTTTAATATGATCTTCATCAACCATCCAAGATCCCTGAAAAACTATGATGAAATATGAAAATGAAGAAATTTCCCTTGGGCTAAGACTACAAAACCATTCTCTTACTTTCTCTTGCAACAAAATGGAAAAAAAAATTAGCATCACATCGTCATGGATAGTGTTAAATCATGCAATGAATCTAATGAAAGATATAGAAAAATCTAAAGTAACATATTTATTACGATATAATTTTGGAGCGTGCCTCTTTCCATAGCTTATAATTGAAATCATGTGGGTATCCATGGATGTATGAGAAATCCAAAGGGGAAATTAATTTCGCATCCAACTCCTAGCAAGATGAACCCATACCTCAAATCTAAAACTTTAAAATATAAATTGTCTTCATACTTCATACCAAAATATAAAAATGTAGAATAGATTCACCAAGGTGAACATGATGCCTTCACATTGTTCTTGCTTCACCCCACAAGAAAAATATTTCAAAAACCTACAAAGGGAAAGGTTTTATTCCCTTCATGGAGTCACCATATGAGAAATATCTTCAATACAACAATTATAGTTGATCTACGAGATTTGGGAAATGGACTTGATCCCCACCAATGGAACCAAATTTTCACCACACAAACTAACCCATTTATATTAAATTCCCAAAGATAGGGAACTAGAAGGTTGGCCACTATCACCTCACCAACTCTCCTCTGCACTTTAGGCTAGGGTAAATGGAATCCTAACCAAGCGGGATTTCCCTATTGGTTAATCAACTTAATGTGTGTAATAGATAGAGGGAGTATGATGAATAATAGAAACATAAACAAAATGGAAAAAAGAAAATGGATTTAGATGGTTGGGGAGCAGTGGATAAAAGGGAGACCAATGCCTTTAATTACTTAGGCCATGGGATCATGTGAGTAATCTTAGAGGGTGGTTCTAAAAGAAGATTAGGTGGTAGAAATAAATAAGTTTATGTGCACAAATATGCACCTAAATTGGTTTCTTAATCTACAAGTATGATGGTGGAGAGGGTATACAAAAGATCCACTACTCAAAGAAAATTGCAAAGGTGGCCCCTACCAAAGACTATTTGCAAACAAACCTAATAGAGTGATGTCGAATGTGTAATGTTTTTATCTTGAAGATAAAGGATACAAAAGGAAGATAAGAAGAAGGAAACCATTACCCTATCCCTTGCCAATGTAGCACATCTACACCTTTATAGCCATTGATTTTCCTTTGTTATCCATACACCTGCAAACAAATTCCCAATTGTAGAATATAGAACTAATAGACACACATAATAAATTAGCTATATGTCACTCTTTCACTTGAAAAAAATAAATACAAATATACTCTAATAGCTTAGAGCTTATTTTATTTACACCAGAAATTCCAAGTGAAACATGGAGAGAACAAACCTTTATATAGGTTTTACCTCAACTCTCCCTTACAATAAAACATTATTTTCCTAAGAAGATATTAAATTATTTACAACAGCTAACCAGGGGGGTGAATTAGGTCAAGATCCCATAGAAAAATGCTTGGATACAATGTTCTACATGATTGTAATGCTACATTTCTCCTTCTTCTATCCTTATCTTCATACAAAGAAATATTTTGGGTGTCGTTTGTCCTCCTCGTGAACACAAATAATAATAAAATTATTGTTCAAATAGGTAGGAATAATTACCAATAGGTGTGCATCAATGCCAAGTGTAAAACTCCATGATGAAGTTATTCACCCAGAAATAACCACCTCCAAATAATAATACTAATTGAGGATAAATTCCAAGAAAATGAGTGCTTTTCCATGTGTAAAGCTTCATTTATGAGGACACACTTTTACAAATGTATTACAATGCCAAGTGTAATTCTTGAGTGCTCTTTCTAGAAGCCCTTTGAACATAATTGTGCTTTGTGTTCACATTTAAACTTTCACCATGTACGAATTCACCCTAGAAGAGGGAGAATGAGTGTGCCCTTGAAGAATGTTCATTTGTGCCCATTTTAACCAAGTCAACCTTGAAATCCTCTCCCTAGAAGGGGCACCCTTGACACTTGTGCAAATGGGTCTTCATCAAATCCATGAGATCTCCTCAAAATGTGTGAAAATGGGTGGCCTTTGACCAAGTCAAACCATCACTAATCACTTCACATTTGGGAAAGGTGTGAACAATTTTATGCAAGAAGTGGATAAGTATTCATAGTGGCGCGCACCGCCTAAGGAAGAGTGCATGATTTGAAAGGGTGAAGATTTTGAAGGATGAGGTGGAAGGATAAAACCATATGGCACATGGATAAGAAGCTCATAGTTAAACATGAAGACCAAATAAATCCTTAAAACTTGGGTGAAATGATAAAGATGTATCATGAAAATCTTATTACATGTTAACAAGGATATTATGAGGCTAGGGAAAATTGGTGTTTTATCATGTGATTTTTCCTCGACATATGAGCCAAAGGAAAAAGTACTAACTTAAGTTGTGTACCCCATGGACATAAGGTTATTTTACCTAGTGAATTTAGGAATTAACGTTAGGGAATTAGGCCTCAATGGAGAATTATAACATTTAAATATTAATATGCTAGTATTTCACTTCAATACATGTCAAAAGGGGGAGTGTCTAGTCTCATGTGTACCACATGGATTTTAAGTTACAACTCCTAGTGACCAATTAGAAAGTGAAACTTAGTGAAAAGGTATCAATGAAGAATTAAAACAATAAAGTGTTAATAGACCAATACTTAGGCATTGAATCTAAGGTTTAGGCTTTTTAATTTTTAATTCAAATATCCCAAACCAATTTCTTAGGTACCAGATCTATTATATTAAGCAGAAAATAGAAATATTGCAAAAATTACCAATGGAACAAAACAATGTAGAGAATCACAACCAAAAATTATACCTTTACTGATAGAAATCAATGTTCACTTACCTCTTTGAGGGGGCAACCTCCAACAAAGAAACACTCTATTACAATAATTCTCAAGACAGGGCTTTCTCAGGCCTCCTACTCTTAATTATATTAATTCTATCTTCTAAAGAACATACTAGAGGAAGATATTTCTAGAAGTGGAAGCTTCTATTATGTCTTATTACATTGACTTGTTCACATTTATTAAATAGGCCTTATTAACTAATGTCATCCTTTATTACATGGAAAATATATTATTCTACCTTAGTGAGGGGTTAGGGAGGTTAGGTCCCTAATATGTCCTCCCCCTTGAAGAACAACCTTTTCCTCAAGGCTTGAGATGAGGAAATTGTTGCAAAATGGTGGTTGGCTCCTAGGTGGCCTTCTGGAGTTGTATCTTTCCACTGAATTAACACTTCCTTGATGGTGTACTTCTGGAGATGATGCTCTTGTTGTTCCAAGACTACTTGTGGCTATAACCAAATTTAAACATCTTCATCCAACTCACGGAAACTGGTTTGATTTTGGCACTTAGTTTCAGTCACTTTTTTTAAGCATGAGACATGAAAAATAGGATGGAGATTAGAATGACTAGGTGGAGCTAACTAGTAGGCCACAAACCCCACTCACTTGAGAATTGTGTAAGGACCATAAAATTTAGGAGCAATTTTCTAACAATGTTTAGCTTTGAGTGAATTCTTCTTATAAGGTTGTGTATCAAGAAACACCTAGTCCCCTTCAGTAAATTGACATTCAGAATGACCCTATTCTGCTTGTTGCTTCATGTGATTCTAAGCCATGACCAAATTTTCTTTGAGGGTACAGAGAATGGCCTCTCAAACTGTAAGATGTTTTTCAACCTATTGAACCTTTGAGACACTTAGCATGTATGAGAGAACCGATGGTGGCTTTTGTCCATAGGTTGCTTCAAAAGGAGGAATGCAAGTAGTTGTATGGTAAGATGTGTTGTACCACCATTTAGCTAGGGGTAACCAATGAGCCCACTTATTTTTTTGTCAAATCCAAAACACCGCAAATATGTTTCCAAAAGTTTGTTGACAACTTCAATTTGGCTATCAGTCTGGGGATGATTGGCAGTGTTGAGATGCAATTGGGTTCCCTGGAGCCTATGAAATTCTCTCCAAAAATTGTTAGTGAAAGTGGGATCTCAGTCAGAGACAACAAAATGAGGAATGCCATGAAATTTGAAGATATTATCCATGAAAATTTGAACCACTGTGGAGGTGGTGAATGGGTCTTGAAGAGCAAAAAATTAATCATATTTGGAAAGATGATCAAGAACCACCATGATGAATGACTTATTGCCCAATTTAGGTAAGCCGTCAATGAAATCCATAGAAATATCCCTCTAAATAGTATGGGGAATTGGAAGCGGGTGGAGTATTCCTAGAGATTTGATTGTTTCTTCCTTGTTGCATTGATAGACATCACATTCATCTATAAAGGTGAATACATCATGTTTCATACCATCTCATAAAAAAGAATGTTTGACCCATTCATAGGTTTTATTAAACCTTGAATGCATAGTTGTGGGTGAAGTATGAAGCTCAAGAGAATCGTGGATTTAAGTTACGATTGTTTTCTTAAATACATATGGTCATTGTAGCGGAGATCTTCATTGTGCCAAGAATACCCTATATAAGATGGTGTGTGTTGTTGCAATTGATGTATCATGAGAGAAAGTTTGGGGTCTTGCATCCATTCATGGTGAACGGCTTGGACTTAATCTGGTACAATGAAGGACATGGAAAAGAGGGACCCTTCTTCATAATTCTTGGAAATAGCATCAACAACCACATTTTATTTTCCCTTCTTGTAAATGATCTCATAAGCATATCCAAATAGCTTGGTCACCCATTTTTGTTTCTTTGGAGATGAAATCCATTGTTCCAGAAAATACTTGAGGCTCTAGTAATCAGTTTTAATCTGTAATCATTGCCCCAATAGATAAGGATTCCATAGATCAAAGACATGCAGAATAGCCAACATTTATTTTTCATATATCGATTGGCCCAAATGTCTCTATGAAAGTTGTTGCTAGTGAAGGCCAAAGGCCTGCCATCTTGCATGAGGACTACCCCAATTCTTTTCCCTGAAGCATCACATTCCAGAATATAAGTCTTTGTGAATTATGGAAGTTCAAGGATAGGAGTTATGCACATATCCTCTTTCAAGGCATAGAAGGATTGATCAGCTACTGGATTCCAAGTGAAAGCATCATTTTTAAAGAGAGTAGTGAGAGCTCCTGCAATTTTTCCATAATTTGGTCATTGTAACCTCACCAACTCTCCTTTGCACTTTAGGCTAGGGTAAATGGAATCCTATCCAAGCGGGGTTTATCTATTGGTTACTCAACTTAATGTGTGTAATATATATAGGAAGTATGATGAATATTAGAAACATAAACAAAATGGAAAAATGAAAATGGATATAGATGGTTGGGGAGCAATGGATAAAAGGGAAACCAATTCCTTTAATTACTTAGGCCATGGGATCATGTGAGTAATCTTATAGGGTGGTTCTAAAAGAACATTAGGTGGTAGAAAAAAAAAATTATGTGCACAAATATGCACCTAACTTGGTTTCTTAATCTACAAGGATGATGGTGGAGAGGGTCTACAAAAGATCCACTACTCAAAGAAATTGTAAATGTGGCCCCTAACAAAGACTATCTACAAACACACCTAATTAAGTGATGTCGAATGTGTAATGTTTTTATCTTGAAGGTAAAGGATACAAAACAGAGATAAGAGGAAGGAAACAATTACCCTATCCCTTACCAATGTAGCACATCTACACATCTATAGCCTTTTATTTCCTTTGTTATCCATACACCTGCAAACAAATTCCCAATTATAGCATATAGAACTAATAGCCACAGATAATAAATTGCCTATATGTCACTCTATTACTAGAAAAAAATAAAGACAAATATACTCTAATAGCTTAGATATTCTTTTATTTACACCATAAATTCCAAGTGAAAAATAGAGAGAACAAACCTTTATATAGGTTTTAACTCAACTCTCCCTTACAATAAAACATTATTTCCCTAAGAAGATATTAAAATATTTACAACAGCTAACTGGGGGGGTGAATTAGGTCAAGATCCCATAGAAAAATGCTTGGATACAATTTTCTCGATGATTGTAATGCTACATTTTTCCTTCTTCTATCCTTATCTTCATACAAAGAAAAATGTTGGGTTTCATTTGTCCTCCTCATGTACAAAAATAATAATAAAATTATTGGTCAAATAGGTAGGACTAATTACCAATAGGTGTGCATCAATGCCAAGTGTAAAAATCCATGATGAAGGTATTTTCCCATAAATAACCACCTACAAATAATAATAATATTTGAGGATAAATTCCAAGAAAATGAGTGGTTTTCCATGTGTAAAGCTTCATTTATGAAGATGCACTTCTAGAAATGTATTATAATTCCAAGTGTAATTCTTGAGTGCTCTTTCTAGAATGATCCTTTATCAAGTGTTTCCTTGGTTATTTTTCCTTGTCGACCACTTTGATTGAAATAAACACATATAAGTGTTCTTTTTGTTCACATTTAAACCTTCATCATGTAC
>ML827596.1:0-20888 GCA_009831015.1 Picea engelmannii | reverse complement strand
TCTGCTAGCAGGAGGGCAATCTTGCAGGGCTCCTCTGGAGATAGCTCCACCGTAGGGATCTCTTCCATCTTCTTGACAAATTTAGATGAGTAAGACGGCTTGGAGTTAGGTCTTACCGCACGGACTAATGCTTGGAATGCGTCTAGAGTAACTTCGTCCATTTCGGCGGTCGGTTTTGGGGCCATTGGGGCACGGCAGCGGCCACCTACAAACAAGAAAAAACGCAGAGGCACGACCTCTGCTCAAAACCCGCGTGTAAAGCGAAGTAGGGTCTTTTGTTCGCTGTAAATCGAAGAGGGACGCTTCGACATGCGAGTCGTTGGAGGGAAGCTTTGGTCGGCTGCTCCAGACGCATCCGGGCTCCTGCAAACGAGATTCAGACCGGGGGCGGCTAGGGTTTTGGCCCTAGCCGCGTTGGCTTTCCTCCTCGCTTCATTGTTTTGGTTGCGACATAATGCATGTTGCAACTACATAGGGGGTTGTTTAACCCTGCAAACATATTACAACAAGTTAGAGCTTGAAATATGTTCTAAAATTTTGATCAGAATCTAAAAATCTCTATAAAATTTCTAAACATGATGATATTTCCCCACCTATTATACAAGTTTTTGAAATCAGAAATTTTGTTGTCCATGAATATTTGAATGATAAGAAGAATTGTATTATAGTGTTATGCATGTTTGGTAAGCAAAAAGTGGAATGTTAAGATCAAAAGCTTGTTGGCAATTGATTTTTTCTTGAATCCATATTTTTATTTCAGATTTATGAAAATCAACCTCATTAAATGAAGTGTTTAATTTAGATGTTGGTTTGAACATATTTGAATTAAACTGTTTTTAATTTATTCAATTTCATTTTTTTTAAGAACATTTACAAAATTTGTTTTTTTGTTATTAATTAGTTTTCATTTATGATGATGGGTGTACAAAGAAGGATTTGGACCTAGAATTGTACATAAATTTCAAAGACAAACGGAAGATTCATATCAAATAGTTACAAAATTATTTTTGAAAAAAGAAAACTAATTTCTATTTTTTAGGAGTTGGTTGAGTTTTTATTTTCAGTTTTAGAATTAAAACAGTTTTATGATAACTACTTTTTAGTTTTTAGTTTTAGCTAAGAGGGGTATATTTTCTTACAAGAGAAGAAGGAGAAATCCAAAAGGGAGGATGGAGGTTACAAGTTCTAGATATCTAAAACTAGGGGAAGTAATTATGCAAGGAAAGAAGCACTTGATTACATTATTTTATTAGACGGATTCTCTTTCTGTGGGATTCTTGAGGATTGTTAAGACCATATTTATTTGAAGATAATAACAAATTTGCATTCACTTGCACTACTGTATGATTTGCAAATTTGTTGTTACCTCTTCTTGTTAATTTAGTTTTGATTTGAATCTTTAATTTCTTAAAGCTATCTTTACAGAGAGGAAAATATATCAAATCAAAATTCGATTCTAGATTCATGGAAATTTGATTGTAGTTAATGATAATTATTTATCATTTAGTTGTAATCTTGTTTTGTTTTAATTATTGTTGCATTGAAATAACTATTTCTTCAATATGATAGTAGATTTTGCATTAAATCTATTTTATTGAGTTTAAGTATATGTTTTGGTTGACTTAAATAACTATTTATTAAAGTCATTACATTACATGTTCATGTGAATAACTTGCAAATCATATGGATTGTTTCTATGATTTGCAAGTAAATCTTAATATTGAATTCAATATCAGTCCTCTCCCATTTCTTTTTATCACTCTTAGTTTGGATGACATCTATATATTGTCCTAATCGAGATAGAATAGATTAAATTTTCTTTTTTCTTTCTTGCATCTTAGGATTAATCTCCATTTGTATTTAGTCCATAGAGTCCCCTTTCATAGGAGTGAAATCTAGCATGGTGTAGTTGAGCCCTTGTTTCAGCCTTAGGATTTTTTTCTTGTAAGCATGCCACAAGAGAGTGATCCCTTTCTTTTTGTTTCTTGATAAAAATAAGTAACACACACACACACACACACACACACACACACACACACACACACACACATATATATATATATATATATTAACTTAGCTTAGACATGGGAAACTAGAGACCCATAGAACCAGTTGGAATCGCCATTTGAATGGAAAAGGGTCTAGTTGGGACTCTGACTGGGCAATATCTCCAATGTTGAATATGGTCATATTTGGCCATCAACGGAGTGTTGTCCATTTGGAGAGGAGGGGTTCTTGTAAGGGGAAGTGGGTCCACTGAAAAAAGGTGGATATGTGATATATATGACTGTGATCAAAGTGACAAGGGAAAGACAATGGGATATATGTCAAATAAGGGTGTTGGGAAGCGTGGGTGGGACTACAAAAAAATAATTATAATTTATAGGTACCACGGTGATCAGGGCGAAAAGGGGAATTCAATGGGATAGGCTGCAAATAAGCGTGTTGGGAAGGGGGTTGGGTTCACTGGAAAAAAAAGGCTTAAAATGATAGATACCATTGCAATCAAGGCGAGGAGAGGAATCCAATGGGATAGGTCCCAAATAAGGGTGTTGGCGGGACCATTATACTATTTGTTTTACTACTGTAGAGTTATACTTCGACATGAATACTGCTATGATGAATCCCAAATTTTTAATAGGAAAAATTATGCAGGAATTTCCCAACCAAAATGCAAGAGGCAAGGTTGGGCGGAAATAGATATCATCTATTCCTTTTCTATTTTATTTCTTTCCTAGTGGTTAGGGTTTACAGGGTTCCTACAGATAAGGGATTTCCCTATGTTATAGCTGTCTGATATACATGTAGGGTCGAACAATAGTACTCGACCCAATATCTCAGGGCACCAAGTAAGGAAGCTCGACCGTACCCTTATTTTTACTACCTAATTACCCAGGTACTAGAGAGTATATTCTTTATGACTATTGTTCTCAATGTCACTATAACATTCAAGCAGTCGATCGGAAGATCAAGTGATCCAGGTGGATATTGGTAGCCACCCACCTATTCCAACTGGCTCCTCTTGTCATTTTTTAGTTCAGCATGTTCTTCTGTACTTCTTTGTAATTATGGGTTCTACACTTCTGGGGATATCTGAAGCCCTACACATCTTCCAGGCGGAGACTGGTGGCCACCCACCTAATCCAACTGGCTTATTTTGGAATTTTTCATATCAGCACATCTTTTTGTACTTCCAGGGCCGTTTTGGGGCCCTAAACAGTGTTTTTTTGGCATGCCACAATCAAACTATAGACGAAGTCAGATTTTGATGGCATAATGTGTAGTTCTCAAAAATAACTTTCCAACGGGCTATCACACACCTAAAACAAACATCGTATGCAAAAATTATGACCCTGGGAAGTTAATGTACTAACTTACCCAAACGGGGCCCACATGACTTTTGGCGTCTCATCTCCTAGGATTAGGTTTTGGGCATTCATGTTCATCATAAAAAGGCCTTCAGAGACTCATTGTAATCATGTTCTTGTGAATGAGCATAGTTGTCACATCTCTTCTCAGAGATAAAGTTGCCACCATTCTAGCGAGTCTTGCACTCTGTATTTTTACAGTCTCTTTACAATTCTTTCATTAATAGAAATCAAGTATTGTTGTATTTTTCTTTTTTCGACAATTTTCATGAGTATTTCATTGTAATTTATCTGCTTCATTTCATTCCAAAAATAATCTAGATAAGTGGTATCAGAGTGGGATGCTCTTGATCGTTTTTTAGTGCATGTCCCTGATGAGGTCTGAGTATCGCCAGTTGGGTCTCAAACTTGAATCTCTTGAGGACAATAACTCTCGCACATCCAAAAAACCCTTAATGGAGGTGGAAAAGAAAAATGTTGGAGCAAAAGATTGTATTAAACTATTTCTTAAGAAATATCTCGCGCGACAGAGGGACGAAATGATGGAGAATTTTTCACACATCCTTCAACGCTTGTCGATAGCAACAGGCACATCTTCATCAAGTGGAAATTTTGGAGGAACCTCTCCCTTCAAGGTACAAGTTAATTTTGATATTCCCATATTTGAAGGTCAGATAGATGCGGATACCCTAGAAAAATGGTTAAATCTATTAGAAGATTATTTATCTGTTCAAAAATTTTCTAACGGGGAAAAGATCACCTTCGCACTCCTCAAGGATCTCCCCCATGTCAAACATTGGTGGGAAGCTTACGAGGAGAAAATTTCCACAAAGGAATCTAGAATATATGGGGCCGAACCAACTTGGGATTTTTTTGTTGATGTAGTCAAAGAATAATATTATCCTATTGATAACTATGAAGACTAGTACATGAGATGGACCACACTATGGCAAGAGAAGAGCCAAACAGTGTCAGAGTTTACAAATATTTTCCATACCTTGCGCACCAAGCTAGGTATCAAAGACTCTTAGTTGCATCTGGTTTTGAAATACCATGGGGCTCTGCATAGGTACATCTGAATTGAAATGGATTTCTTAAACATCTCATCATTGGGAGTTGCCTATCGATATGTTGTCAAAATCGAGAAGAAATTTAGGCACAAGAACAAATGGGAATTCAGGTCTGCAAATATGCAACAACCAAAGCATGGTAAAGACGGCCCTAACCAACAAATTCTAGAAAACTAGTCCAAGACACAGGACAAGAAGGGTAAATGAAATACGAAGAATGACACTCAGAAGTGGTGTGAATTCCACAAAATCCCCTGGCACAACACCGATGAATGTCGCTCAAAAAAGTCATTGGTGGCCAAGGTCAAAGACAAGGAGCTGAACCCTGATTCAGAATCTGATCCAGAAAATATTGAAAATAGACAGATCATTGACGTAGAGCCCACTGCTATTGTCATGACCACAACAATTCAACCAGAAGAAATAGTAGATCCTGAAGAAGGGGAGAACCTCTTCCATTCACAGATATGGGTGAAGGGGACCCCGTTGCATTTCATTGTTGATAAGGGCATCTAGAAGAACCTCATCTCAGCTAAGGTCGTTAAACAGTTGGGGATGTCAACAACACCACACCCACAGCCATACAACATCAGGTGGATTCACCAGGGATGAGATCTTCGTGCCAGCCAGTAGTGTCGCCTGTCCTATGGCATCCATCCCTTCAAGTATGAGCTAGTGTGTGATGTTTCCCCTCTTGATGTTTGTGATATTGTTTTGGGACAACCATATATGTGGAAAATTCATGTTGTCTATGAGTCTAGACCCTGTAGTGTCATTATTACTCTGGTAGGTTATCTCTATAGGATACCAGAGGTAGTTGTGACCATTGCTCCACCAAAACAGTGCTACAAGGTAAAATATCTTACTATAAAATTCATCCTCTTCACAGTCTGTTCAAAGGATTCATAGAAGACCGCTACAACCACTGTAGCCTCAATACCTTCTATTCAGCAAAAACTTATTGTTGAAGAGAAATAAGGTATTTTTTCTTCACCTACAATGGTTCCTACATAGTGCCCCATCAAACCTGGGACAATAGGTTGGTGGAACAAATTCAACCCCGCCAAAAACAGATTTGTGATAGTGTTCCATAGACCAAGCAACACAACTTCTCCAACAAGGCCCACAATGCACCAAGATTCAGATTCATAAAATGCTTTCCCCTCTTCCCTCGGCACTCAACGCAATGGATACCATTTCTTCCTAAGGGGGGAGGACTAATCCAAGTGGATATTGGTGGCAACCCACCTATTCCAACTGGCTCCTCTTGTCATATTTTAGTTCAGCACGTTCTTTTGTACTTCTTTGTAATTGTGGGTTCTACACTTTTGGGCTTGTCTGAATCCCTACACATCTTCCAGGTGGATACTAGTGGTCGCCCACATAATCCAACTGGCTTATTTTGAAAGTTTTCATGTTAGCACATCTTTATGTACTTCTAGGGCCATTTTGGGGCCCTAAACAATGTTTTTTTGGTGTGCCACAGTCAAACTGTAGACAGAGTTAGATTTTGATGGCATAATGTGTAGTTCTCAAAAATACCTTTCCAACGGGCTATCACGCGCCTAAAATGGAGATCATATGCAAAATTTATGACCATGGGAAGTTAATGTACTAACTTACCCAAATGGGGCCCACGTGAATTTTGGTGTTTCATCTCCTAGGGTTAGGTTTGTGGATGTCTATTGTTTTGGCATGCATGCTCATCATAAAAAGGCCTTCAAAGCCTCATTGTAATTATCTTCTTGTGAATGATTGTATCTGTCACATCTCTTCTCAGAGATAAAGCTGCCATAATTCTAGCGATTCTTGCACTCTGTACTTTTACATCTCTTTACAATTCTTTCATTGATAGAAATCAAGTATTGTTGTATTTCTTTGTTTCTGGCAAATTTCATGAGTATTTCATTGTAATTTCTCTGCATCATTTCATTCTGAAAATAATTTGGATCATCAAGAGCTCGTCTCAGGAGACCTAGGGAACTCCCGATATACCTATCAGTACGTGGGAGTGATGGCCATGTACACATTTTGTCTGATGCGATACTACTCGAGGGGTGCCAACAAGGGTTACAAAGGTTTCCAACAAGGTGAAACGTTTGTTTCTAGGAAACCCCATGAAACCCTCTATAGTTCATGTGTGTAGTCTTCCCCACGACAGTTTTACTCACTAAGCAAAAAATCTTTGTGCTTTAAAGATGTTGGCAGTACATGTCTCTACCTTGGGAAAAAAAAAATCCCACAGTTTGCACAGAGGAAACTGCTTTGATACCACTTCTTAGGTACCATATCTATTATATTAAGCAGAAAATAGAAATATTGTAGAAATCACCATTGAAACAAAAAAATGTAGATAATCACAACCAAAAATGATACCTTTATTGATAGAAAGCAATGTTCACTTGTCTCTTCAAGGGGGAAACTTCTAGCAGAGAAATGATCTCTAACAATAATTCCCAAGAAAAGGCTTTATCATGCCTCCTACTCTTATTTATACTAATTCTATCTTCTAAAGAACATTCTAGAGCAAGATCTTTCTATAAGTGAAAGCTTCTATTAGGTCTTCTTACGTTGACTTGTTCACATTTATTAAATAGGCCTTATTAACTAATGTTTGTCTTTTCTACATGGAAAATATATTATTCTACCTATGTGAAGGGTTAGGGAGGTTGGGTCACTAACACAATTAGGTGTGTTCACACTTGAAAAAGTGGAAATATAAGAATTAAGGAGTTGTTATAAGGAAAGACTTATGGAATTTAAGTTGATTATGCTATGCAGCTCCTAGAAGATGGAATGAAGTGGAATGTAGGTGTAATTGATTATTTTACCAAGGGAAAATGTCAATATGTGATGTGATACATAAATATCCCAGGTAAAATGTTGATAAGTGGTGAAAATGTATGTAGGAAGTGGATTTTACCTAGGAAAAAGTTATAATATGCTTGCAATAAACAATTTTTCTAGACAAAATTGTGGGTGACATTAATATGAATGGAACTAGTTAAATGCATCACCGTGTTAGAGGATAACCATGCAACACTAAGTGAATATGACTAGGAAGTAGCTAGGTAACCACCATAATGAAGATTTGTGAAGAAAAAGATATAGCCCTAAAGAAACTTATGCCAACATTCCAACCTTTTGAAGGCTAGAATCACACCACCAACTGTACAAGACCATTTACCACTTATGTCAACTTGAGGGGTAACATTATAATTTTGAACAAGTTTAGTAGGAACATCGTAGCACTCACTATGAAAGGAAAAGACTATAAAAAAGACCATCTAGTATTAGCCAATTTGTATTTAAAAAAATTCTAAGCAATTCCAAATAGGTCAGAGAATCACCGAAGAGAAGAAAGCACGGGGAGTGAGCCTTAAGATGCCACAAAAAAAACCACAAAGGTAATGAATAATATATGATTTATTTATTTGATATGTTTTTAATTTGTTATCTTTCTCTTATGTAATCATATAGTATCATTAACTTACTTTTGTGGTTATTTGTCAAACATTCATGAACTCAATTGGTTTTATGTTTTCTTATATACAAATATAAATGGATTTAAAGAAATTAACGATTACACATTCCTTGGGTCAATCAAGGAGGCTCGTGATTAGAAGATGCTTTGTAAGTTTATTAATATAATCTCATTTATTATAATAATATACTAACTTAATATATGTGATTAGTAGATATGATTTTCCTTAATGCATACAATAAAACAACTATAGTCATGAGCCCACTGATGCATAATTAAAATATAACATGAACAAGAGTTATGAAATAATGGTTGAAGCATATGCATTCCATGTTCAATGTAACTTATCGTTAATTATGTGTTTATTTTTTTAGCATATATATAATTGCAATTATTCATTTATTAATTGAAAATATATTATATTATTCTAAAGTGATAATGATGAGGTGACCTAAATGATTCAAAGGATATTTATGGCTATTTAATAAATAAATAAAATAAGAACATAATATATGCTTAAGTATGAAAACTATGTGGTATAAGTAAGACACTCATAATCCGTTTCTTCAATTTGAATGATATATTATAAATACATAAAATCAAATAAACAAATTTTAATTATACAAATTTAATATGAATGAAAATGTAACATGCTCCCCGAATAGGGTGACACGAGGCTCTACGGTGACATTTGGATTAGCACTCAGCCCGGGCATAAATGCCGATGGCCGCCACCCACAAGTCCGCATTAACAATGGTGGACGGCCATCGCTGCAGCTATACGATGGAGGGACTCCTCCCTCGCGCGACCATTTACGCCCACAGCGCACTCAGCATGAAAGGGGTTAAGGGCGGACAGGTGACCTCGGCTTCTGGTTATTTTCTTTCTTATGTGCTCGGACAGAGCGGGACTGCTCCTGCTTCGACTCTGCTTTTCGCTTGGACGCTCTGGTGCAGTCTTGCACTCCTCTCGTCCTGGCTCACTACATTTTCATTGCATTTTGGTAAGGATTGTCCGGGTATTTTTTCTTTGTGTGTGCCGAGACAGAGTCGGTCTGCTCGTGCTCTGCACCTGCCACTGCTCTCGTCATGGCTTATCAGCTTATCATTGCAACAACTCTGTTCATTCACTCACTCCCCGGATACTATGGTTAGAAAGCGAGGCAGGCCTCGCCGTGGCTCAGCCTGGAATGCCCATAAGGCGCAGTGGCGACGGAAAGAGAAATTGGAACACGCTCTGGCTCTGGCGACCTCCATGCTTCAGAAGAAAGCTCGGGCTGAGAAAGTGGCGCTGCTCGCCACCATTGCTGAGTCGGGAGCTGGCTGTAGTCGAGAAGCCACAGCAATTACGTCGGGAGACTAGCAGGAGGCTGGGGCTGAGGATGCATTTCCCACCTGTTTCGTGGTGGAAGACCCGTTCATGGAGGACATGTCGACTGCAAAGGAGCCCCACGCCATTGAGCTGACTCACCGGGAGGAAAGAAGACCCAATCTGGCACAGGAAGACGATATCCCTGCCTGCATTGTTGAAGAAATCCCCTGGCCGGGCGACAACAATCCCACCAGCCATGACATGCAGGTAACTGGAGCAGAGAGGAAGGCTGCAGAGGATGATGCAGAGTAGAGGGAGTTCGACGCTGGATTTGGAGCCACAGTGGCCTCAAGGAATGTTCCCCTCAGTGACGTGGGTGGTGGTATGCATGGCTCTCTCCTTCGTGCAGAGCACCTGGCTCTGGTGTTCGACATCCGAGGCCACATGTCTGACCTAGAGAATAGGGCCCTTCTCATGGGCCAGCGCCTGGACTTTCTCCCCGATGCATATTCCAACGTTCCAGCTCAGCGGAAGTGCCCCCTTTGCGCGCAGGCATTTTCCATCCCGGCTGGGTCCACGTGGCAGACTGGCGAGGATGACAAGTCACCGGGCACCTAGGTTTTTATGCTCTCTTGGTTCCTAGTCTTATTGTGTTACTATTTTATGTGCATTTGGACTATAGACATCTGTCCTGGTTTCCTCCAGGCAGGACAGATGTTACTTTACTTCTTGTTTTATCATGCTACTGCTATTTGCTCTCCACCTATGCTGGTTTCCGGTAATCGACAGCATTTTTGGTGACAGTAGACCTATACCACTATATATTTTGTCAAATCTTTTTGTTAATCTAATATAGCAGGTTCCACTTTTTTATTTAAAAAAATAAAAAATAAAAAAGTAACATGTTTAAAAATAAAAATAAAAATAATTCTATATTAAAATTGTAAACGTGTATATGAGTTTTAAAGTGTTAAATTTTAAAATTTTGTAATTTTACCAATTTCATCACAAAATAATTATTATAAAATGTGATACATGTTCATGGTTTGATCTCACAAAGTTCTATGAAAAATCGTGTAAATTCACTATACACATCCTCTCAACTTACTTGTTTATGTTGTTGTAGAGTTCAATACTTACACTAGTGTATGTTGTTGTGAAGTTCAATACTTAAACCAATCCACCATAAATCCACACCAAACAAAAAATGTATTTATTAAATACATAATAATACTTGATAATAAAAAACAAACACTACTTAAAACGACCTAATTTTAATTTTCATGGTACATAAATCCCAAAGATTAACATTGAACAATGTTAAGGCTTAACCTTCACAGCAATTGCATGCATCCCTTCTTTAAAAGAATTATAAATATCATTTGTTTGGTTGTGCTCTCTTTCAAAGATTATTAAAACATAAAAAATAAAAAAAATATACACTTATCTCCATCAATATTACTATATTTTTTGGATACATCATTTCAATAGTTATATACTTTATATATATAATGCATATTTCATGAAAATTTTTTAAATGTTTGAAATTCCATACATCATTTTAATAATTATATATTCTATATGTAAATGCATACATTATGGATATTTGTTGTTTCTTAATATGTATAAATAATTTAAGTCCAATTTAATTGGTTTATTAAAATTTAAAATATTGTATTATTAATATAAATAATTAGGATAAGTTTTTTTCTTCTATTTAAATAATTTGTTTTCCATAAAAAAAAAATTAACTTTTATTTCAATATAAAAATTACAATCCAAAAGTGCAACTACGTTGAAGACTAATATATCTACAAAATGTTTTCAATAGTTTGGAATACCAACCAAAATAAACCATTCAATTCTTCTTCACCCTCAATAGCATATATTTTACTGTTAAGATAGTGAAAAATGATCAGATTAGAACATCCATCTAGCTGAAATATGGATGCAGTAATAAAGAAAAAGGTTGGCATTTTATATGTGAGGTTACCCTCCCATCAATGTGCTCCTTTGGAGAAATAGAAAGTTCAACCAAAGCCAGTGCATCTTTTGATAGACAATTAGATTTAGAATTGTTCTCACGGTAAATATGATTGAAAGATATCTCATGGAAAGTTGTCAAAGCATCCTTTAGAAGTGTACCAATATTGACCAACTCAAATTATTCAATATATGCAACACGAGACATCTAGTCTATTACTAATTTAGAGTCCCCAAAGATTTGAAGAGAATCAATATTGTGTGATTTTTCACAGTGCAACAATTCAAGTAAGGCTTGGAGCTCAACGTGATTGTTGGTACCAACACCCATGTGCCCACAACCCAATATAAATGAAGAGTCAGAGAAGTAAAGGAGAAAGTTGATACCACATTTCCTTAGTTCCCTTTGGCAGGCACCATCGAAAAATCCCCATGGTTTAGATTTGTTGATTGTCAATGGTTCAATAATCCTAGGCTTATGGATTTTTGGATGAACTTTATAATATGGAAATAGAGAAAAAGTATGATAAACTACCTTAAAACTAGGCCACAAAGATCCCTTGAAGAGGCTAGCATTTTTTGTCATCCAGATTCTCCAAGAGATCATAATGGGAAACACCCAATAGGGTTTCCATCCATCTATTGAAAAGAAATATTTAAATCATTCTTCAATTGAATTTTTCTCCCAAAGAAGACCTAGGCCCAACTGATCACTAGTTTCTCTCCAAAGTTGAGTTGTATAAGGAAAGGTCCTAAAAAGATGAGGAATAGTTTCCTCGCCCCCTTTGCATAAAACACATACACCGGGACCTTGCCTTCCAAATCTCTAAAGACACTCCCAAGTTAAAACATTGCCTTTAAGAATGAGCTAGAAAAATAAGATCCTCTTAGGAGGGCCTTTTATCTTCCATATTTTTTCCACCCACCAAGGGACAGTTGTACCATGATCATACACCATCTCCTTATAGCCAAGCTTGGTCGAATATTTTCCACCAGAAGATTTATATACCCATACCAATTCATCATCTTGATTATTCAATTTGATATGAGACCTTGCCAACTCAAGGAGGAAATCATTCTAGGAATCATCCCACTGAGTTTTTAGGTTCAATGTGTGTGTTGATTTCTAGCCTTGATTCCATAAGGTGGTAGTGGCCCTATCCACTATTCGATTGGGGGTACACATGTTATTTTCTTGGAGGAATAGAATGAGATCAGTTGGTAGTAAAATATTGGGGTTGAATCCCACTATTGCATCCTACCCTATTTGAACTAATTGACCTATCCAACTCTCCAGGATAGAAAATTTCCAATGATGGGAAAAGAAGCAATCAATTTTTTCCATTGAGGTGAATCAGAAGTAACCCCCTTCCTAAGATTACATATCCAGTCTACAGCTAAACTAGGATGAACATATTTTTCACATAGGATGTATTTCCAAAGGTTGTTGTGTGATATAAATACCTAGAGATACTTTGTTGATAGCGCTCTCTTGAAAAGGATCATTTCCTTTAGAACCCACTTCCACCCCCCTTAAAATATTTTGGGCAACAAATATTATGCCATTTCAATAAGTGGGATCCCAAATAATCCAAACTTCACTTCTAGAAATGATTATTGCAATGTTTCTTAATTCGGTTCAAAATACCCTTCAGAATACTAGATAACAAGTGCTAGTAAATCAGCATAGCCTAAATAACAGATTTTATGAGAGTGAGACGACTCCCTCTCGAGATCCATCTATTGCACCATAATGGAATCCTCTGCTCCACTTTCAAGATTAACAAACCCTAGTCCCTTAACCCAAAGCTATTAGGATTGAGTCTGTAGACCAAATAGGTTAGGCCATCATTAAGTTCATGAATTGGGAAGGGGAAAATATTGACCAAATCTTGCCTAGAGGCCTGGAAGGTATATAGAAGATTTATCCAAATTTATGATCATGCTAGTGGTGCCACAAAATAATGTCATAATCTCATGTAGCTTATGACCCTTAGCTTCAATACAATGGCATAAAAGTAATACATCATCTACGAAAAGAACATGAGTAATCTTGAATGATCTACCCAACCAAACTCCTTGAACGAGATGGGTTTTGGATGATTTTTCTATAAATTGGTTGAGCCCATGAAAAACTAAGAGAAACAAATGTGGAGAAAGAGGGCACCCTTGACAAAGGCCACAACCAACTCTGAAGAAAGAGGAACCCGCATCATTTACTAAAACAACAAATTGAACTAAAATGACACATGAAACTATCCAACTTACAACATTTAAATCAAAACCAATTTGAAGAAGTAGGAGCCTAAGATAGAGCCAAGACACACTGTCATATTCCCTAGTGTTGGCCCTCAACCAAGTTTTGAGAGAACATTGGTCATGTTTGACCATTTTTGGGACTTCGATAGGCTGGTCGAAGATAGAGCACCTAGGCTAAGCTAAGATCGTGGGATCTCACTCGTTTTGCAGGATTTTGGGTAATTAGGATTTATGTAACGGGTATGGGATGTCGGCCCATGGGTTTGCCCATTTTTAGGCCTTTTTGTAATGTATAAATAGATAGCTAAGCGATGTAAGAAGAGGTTGTTTGTAATCGGCTTAGTGCAAGAAAGGTGTAAGTTTCTTTGTGCATAGACATTATATGTAAGGCTTTGTGTTATTAAGGAGTTGGCTATGTTCCTTGACTTGGTTTTGGGGGAAGGTGGATCTATTGCATTGTCTGCAGATCACTTGTCCAGTGCGGAGCTGAGCTCTGTGGCTTTGTGCACAGGAGCAGAAGAATGTAGAAAGATTGAAGACTAATAAAGAAGAAGAAGAGTTAGTGGACGTAGCCCCACACTGGGGTGAACCACGTATATCCTGTGTTGATGTGCTTTGTGGAATGTTGTTCATGTTATTTATGTATTTATCTGTTAATGTGTTGATCTTGATACATGTTAGATAGATCTATGGATGCTTAGTGCTTATGTATGATGAATGTTAGATCTGATTTAATGCTATGTGCTAAATGATTGGATGTGTTAAATCTTGATTATTACTGCATTGATCTGTAATAAGGGTTAACCTACGATGTGAATAAGGTTTAAGAACTAATGCATATTATTGTCTAAGCACTCTGTTAAGTGTTGTAATCACATATCTGTGTCCCATCTTGGTTGTAGACACCTGAGTCCTACAACCCCCCTGCCTCTACCTTGGGTGAGACTTCATCTGCTTCCCAGGTGTTGCCAAAAGGGCCAGTAGTTAGGGTTTTGTTGGTGCATTGTTGAAGCGTTGAACCAAGGGTATACCCCTGTGCCAACAAATGGTTCCATTGTCGAGACCTGAAACTGTGATTGTTGGGAACTGGAGAAAAGAGAAATTTTGTGTGTAGATCTGTTGTTGTAGTGCGCAGTATTCTACTTAACTTGTGAAGCTCTGTGCTAAGAAAGAAACTTGATCTGAAGAAAAGAGGTAAGATCTTAAATAGTTGTGCTCTGGTAAAGGTAAGATAAGTGGAAATTTTTGCTTCGGATGTATGAATCTAGGTATGTTTGATAAAAAAATTCCTAGTCTGAAAACTAGGGAACAGTTAGAAGAAAGAATAGATCTGAATAAATTTGATAGAGATAGTGAAAGATATGTTATTCCTATGCACCGAAAAAAAAAATTGGACTGACAAGTGGATGCAGGAACCTAGAAAGAATTTTTGCAGATTGCAGGTCCATCCCTGTGATCCCAGTGTGCAGTACAGGAAAGGTTGGGGATCATTTAAAATAAAGAGAGGATTGACATTGTGTTATAATTGCAAAAGACTAGGACATATTTCTAAGGAATGACCTAGTACAGGTCCTATTTGTCTTTGTTGTAAAGCTATTGGTCACAAAGTTGGGGATTGCCCTAGAATGATTGCTAAAGTTGAAAAGATGAAAATGAGACAAGAAAACTATGAAGAATGCCAAGAGACTAAGGATATGTTAGAAAACCATAAAGAATCAGAGACTATGTTATTACAGCTGAAAGAAACAGTGAATGATCACAGAGACATCATTTTAACCGATATCTTAAAAGAGAAACAAGAATAGGAGACTTCAACATAGACTGTGTCTTGGATGAGGACACACATGTGAATATTATGCCAGAAAACTCTTGGGAAATTTTGGGAAAGCCTGCTATGATACCTTCATTGGGAAAGATAGGCTTGTTTAAAGGAAAGATGATAACCCTATGTGGAAGAGTTACTAATATACCTATGATTGCTCATGAAACATCAACTGAAGAAGAATTTGAAGTCATTAAGTTTGTTGAGAACAACTCTCCTTTTTCACTTTTGTTAGGAAAGACTTGGGCTGAGAAGGACCAGATTAGAAGGAAAGCAGAGGAGGAAGCTACAACATAGAAAAAGAAAGAATTAAGGGACTTCATAGCCAGAAAAATAGCACGACTAATAGAAGAACAAGAGGATAAGTCGAAGCAATAGAGGGTCAGAGAATTATCTGTTGAAGTTGAAAAAACACAAGAAGGCTTAAAGCACCTGTCCGTGCAGGAAAGAAGTGCATCCACCCTGGAAATAGTAAGAGAAGAGATAATACCTTTGCACCCTTTGGAAGAACATCAACAATACGAAGTTACTAGGCTAAGAGAAAGTAAGAATAAGAATGGAAAGAGGAATCCAGAGACTCAGATCACAAGAAAGAGGGAAAGAAAGCTTAGTAAGAAGAAATCAAAGTTAGAAAAACTACAAGAAGTTCCAGAGAAGACTTCGCATAAGGCAAGCTTACAGAACTTGAACCTCACTGGAATAGCAGAACCATGCAGAATGGGACTTCGCCACGGCAAAGATATATGATCGTTGGAGGAATCCCAACCATTAGAACGATGCTCCATAACGGTTAGAAACACAATTATTGACGAAAATATCATTGTTGTACCGTTGATACCACGCCATAACGGATGGATGCACATTGATGGGCGTATTCATACTCATTGAAGGAATCTGTTACGACATTTCTTATTTAACCCGTTGGATGCTATGCCTTTTTCAAACTGAGATATCCATGCTAACAGGGAACTGATTTCCTATCGTATCGTGCTTTCTAGACCTCTCCATTCATTTGATTACCTTGCTTGTCCGTTCGCCTACACGATTTATTTTATTACAAGTGTGAATGTCGGGCGAACGTAGCGCAGTAGAGAAGCTGGTGAAGTAAATTCTCGTGGATCTCATGACTGAGAAAGTCATGTCTATAGGAATACAGGCATCGTCGACTGGCGGATTGCAAGCATCCCCATCGACTGGATGATGTTTTGGTCGCGCTGCTGAGAAACGAAGAAAATATCGTGATGATCTGGCTAACGTGAAGCAGATCTCATTGGTCTTGCCGGACTACATCCCACCTTTGACTGGAATGGTTAACTGCGACAGTGTCCCACGTGATTTCGAATACACGTTGATCACTGCGTACCTCCCGAAGGGGATATGTGAAGTTGGACCCCATTTGGGACTGATCCCATCTCTCAAGATCAGTGACTTCAACATCAGAGACTGGAAGAACTATGTGATGCTTGCGCTGCATAGGTACCTGA
Source organism: Picea engelmannii (assembly GCA_009831015.1). Classification (NCBI taxonomy): domain Eukaryota; kingdom Viridiplantae; phylum Streptophyta; class Pinopsida; order Pinales; family Pinaceae; genus Picea; species Picea engelmannii. The sequence goes on along the minus strand of ML827596.1, from coordinate 4,106 downwards.
TGAAGACAACTGGGAAGAAGCCCAAGATAGTCTCCCAACCGTGGATTAAGGAGCTTGTGCGCTCCTCGATCTTGAATGTGATGAAGATCCCCCACTTCGGACGACATTAGGAGGTTAACGCTTGCATTAAAATCCTCTTGTCATGCTACCATGGAGGGAATATGTGGATTGATAGGTGTGTGACTATGGATCTGGTGTTGATCCACTTGATCATAGGACTGAGCATGCAGGGACCAAACCCTCACCAATTCTACCTAGGGAAGGTTGTAGATCGCACCCTGGCCCAACGTATAAAGGAAGCCTATGGCGATGTAGAGAAGGGGAAGTGAGCCTACAAGGTAGCCTCCATCTAGGATGGTGCAGTGTGCCTGGATTGTCAGCTTATAGCAGGCAAGCTTGTCAGAAAGAACAGGCCGACACAGGTCATAGGGTTTGTAGTCGACCTCGCAGGGAAGTGTGTCATAGGAATGCATATGAACTAGGCGAGTTACCTCATCAACGAGTTAGAGAAAGACTATCGTGAAGCACATGACCAAGGCTACGAGTTTCATTTTAGTTGGTTATTGATTTTAATTTCATTTGTCGCTTGGAAGATTCTAGAGGGAGCGACATTTCTCGAAGTCGATCCATTAGAGTCATTGGCCACAAGGTTCTCCACCTTGTGGTACACGAGTGATATGGAGAAGCAATGGCCATAGAACGCGGTGTTCCATGCCTATTACATACAGCCGATGCATGCCATTGAATCATTCCCTCGAATGACCCCAAATACCTTGCATCAATACAGACCGTTCGTGAAGTTCCACACAGACCGACACTTCATCTACATCACTATGTGCAGGGATGACAGTAAGGAGGAGCTGCCATCTTACTATAAATTGATCGAGGAAGACATGGAAGAGATCACTAAGGAATGGCCAGCAGAATTCCTTGTATCGGTCGAAGATGCAAAACTCTCTGACCCTGACATCATCGAAAGTCCTTTGGTCACCCGGACTGAGTATGATGGACAGAGAAGTGCAAAGAAAAATAAGAAAAAGGAGAAGGAGGAAGTACAAAACATATAAAGTGATGAGAAGGACAGAGAATTGGAGGAAACTGTGCCTGACTCACCTGGAGGAGGAGGAGGAGGAGATGAAGTGAACCAAGAGGAAAGAGGGGAAGAAGGAGACAAGCAAGAAAAAGGTGAAGTGACACTGCCAAAGGATCCCCTTATAGAGGCCGATACATCGAAGAAAAGGAAGGTTTCTCCGCAGAAACCCTCAGCCAGAAAGAAGACCCGAGCCAATAAGCCTCAGTCGCAGAATGTGCTCACAGTGGACGATGTATATCTCATCATCGTAGTCATAGAAGACGCTTCAAAAGATATCCTGTAGAGACATGAAGCGAAGCAAGAAACATTGTATGACAGAATAGAGAAGGTACTCAGAGACATACAACAAGCCATCTACTCGAGCCACGTTGTGTCTACTGTGTCATTGTCATCATAAATTGCAGAATTGGGGGATGATCCCACCCAATTACAAAGGCTAGCAGATGCAACCGAGGCTCGAGTTCATCAAGTCTAAGAAGAAAGGGAGTAGGCCACACAGGCCCTAAAGAAAGAAAAGGAGGAGACCTTAGAGAAACTTCGATTTGCGCAGTAAAAGAAATATGAAATTAGAGCGAAGTTCGAAGAGGACAAAGAAAAGATGCAAAAAGAAAAAGACCAGCTGCTTGCAGAGAAGACTGTGGTTAAAGAGGCAGTGAATAGAGAACTTTTCTTTGTGTCGGGCTTGGCACAGGAGGAAGAAGAGTCCACTGAGATGCAAGTGGTGAAACTCACTAAACCCATTCAACAGCTTCAAGCAAGGATCATGGAACTAGAAATCCAAGTAGTGTCGAGCACTCCACAAGAAGTGTGCGATCATAGGGAAGAAACTGCCAAGAACGCAGTAGAAAGAATTAGGGCACTCGCCTCATAGTGTAAACAATTAAGTGATCGAAGTGAGCATACCTATGAGCACATTATAGAAGATTCGGAGCTAATGAAACTGGATGCACAGCTCCAGGAGGCGAAGCAACAGGCGTCCATCGTACAAGCACAGTTGAAGTTGCTTACTTTCGTTGAGAAGATGAAGAGGTCATAGGAGCAACGCCCATTCCAGCAACAGGTTACTGCTATCTAGAGCAAGGTTATGGAAGTGACACAAAGACTCCAACCAGTGTAGGACGAAGCTTGTATGATTTTTGAAGAAGTTGAAGGACAAGGCTCACAGGTAGACCAAATGGTTGCGACAATATAACAGCGCCTCGAAGGGCTTGTTACTGAGCAATTCATTCAGTAGTTCACTAAGCAGGAAGCTCTAGCAAAAGGAGCAAGTTGAGGCAGCTCGAGCTAAGCTCGAGGCCTTCGAAGCAACCCTACCAAGATATGAGTGATTCGAGACGAGTCACAGGTGAATGTTGGGTGCCTGTTGGCCCTCAACCAAGTTTTGAGAGAACATTGGTCGTGTTTGACCATTTTTGGGACTTCGACAGGCTGGTCGAAGATAGAGCGCCCAGGCGGAGCTAAGATCGCGAGATCCCACTCGTTTTGAGGGATTTTTGGGTTATTAGGGTTTATGTAACGGGTATGGGATGTCGACCCATGGGTTTACCCATGTTTAGGCCTTTTTGTAATGTATAAATAGATATCTAAGCAATGTATGAAGAGGTTGCTTGTAATCGGCTTAGTGCAAGAAAGGTGTAAGTTGCTTTGTGCACAGACATTGTATGTAAGGCTTTGTGCTATTGAGGAGTTGGCTTTGTGCCTTGACTTGGTTTTGGGGGAAGGTGGATCTAGTGCATTGTGCGCAGATCACTTGTCCAGTGTGAATCTGAGCTCTATAGCTTTGTGCATAGGAGCAGAAGAATGTAGAGAGCTTGAAGACTAATATATAAGAAGAAGAGTTGGTGGACATAGCCCCACACTGGGGTGAACCATGTATATCCTGTGTTGATGTTCTTTGTGCATTGTTGTTCATGTTATTTATGTATTTATTTTTTAATGCATTGATCTTGATACATGTTAGATATATCTATGGATGCTTAGTGCTTATGTATGATGAATGCTAGATTTGAGTTAATGCTATGTGATAAATGATTAGATGTGCTTAATCTTGATTCTTGATTATTACTGCATTGATTTGTAATAAGGGTTAACCTGCGATGTGAATAAGGTTTAAGAACTAATGCATATTATTGGCTAAGCGCTCTGTTAAGTGTTGTAATCAAAAATCTATGTCCCAACTTGGTTGTAGACACCTGAGTCCTACAACCCCCCCTGCCTCTACCTCGGGTGAGACTTCATTTGCTTCACAGGTGTTTTCGAAAGGGTCAGTAGTTAGGGTTTTGTTGGTGCATTGTTGAAGCGTTGAACCCCAGGTATGCCCCTATGCCAACACCTAGAGAGATCAAGTTTGATCACAGAGACATGCAAGCAAGAAGTCTTTATCAAATAAATCCCTTCATGTGTACATTTGATCACCTCATTGATGAATCTTCCTTTTAGAAACCCAAACTACTTGATAGATATTATTTCATATAAAATTGGTTTTAGTCACATAGTGATCATCTTGGCCACAATATTATATAAACAGTTACAAAGAGATATAGGGTGGAAATCATCAAAATTCATTGGGAAAATGAATCTGAAATCAAAGCAATAAATGTAGAATTGATATTGCCATGAACCTTACTAGCCACATGAATTTCCTCCACAACTCTCAAGAGATCATGCCCAACCAAATAAAAAAAACTTCAAATAATTCTATGGTCTACCCATCGAGCCCCGAGATTTTATCTTTTTGAAAGGTGCCAATCACTTCTCAAATATCCTCCAAGGAGATCTAATTAAAGATTGACTTATTTTTGGCCTCTTCAACCAGCTCAGGAAAATGAGAAAGGATCCTTAGAGAAACATCCATATCATAACGAGGAGGTGAGTGGAAGTGACAAACACCTAGAGAGGCCAGATCTTGAAAGCCACAAACAGATGCTCCCCCCTCATCCTTCAACTCCCATATAGTATTATAACTGTGACGATGGTTTTCATAGCTATGGAAAAAATTAGTATTCAAGTCACC
>ML827595.1:20152-30501 GCA_009831015.1 Picea engelmannii | reverse complement strand
GTTACCTTTATGTGTGTACAAAATTCCACTCCATATTTCATATTACAATGCCACTCCTCGGCTAGATCAACTTGTCTCTTCTTTCCCCACAGTGAAAACATCCCTTTTGCAACCCTCATTGGCCTTCACCTTCCTTGTTTGGTTTCTCTCTACGCCTTCATTTTTCTTCTCTGCCTTGGATATGCCTCAACTTCATGGGAAGCCAAAGAGAGGTCACGTCTAGTACCAAAATAAAGCTATAATGGCCATCAAGATCTCACCTGCACCTGCTTCTTCATTCAAATCCTCACCTTCCTCCTTTGCCTAGTCATCTCAAGGCCAGAGAGACCTTCCACCATTTCCCTCACCCTGGGATTTCCATGTGGAGTGTTTTGATATCTAGGGAAATTCTTTGGGCTTTTCTCCTCACCCAATCCCAGATTTCGCCTCTTCCTTGCAACCAACCCTAAGCACTTTGTTCCTGAGCCACCTTCCCCTAGCCCCTCGCCTCCTCCCTCTGTACCAGATCCTCTGGAAGAAACCCCACACCACTTGGAAGAACCACCAAGATAACAACACTCATGCTCAGACGATGCCTCATGTGAAAGAATTCACGACTCAATGGTGATACTGTATGATTTGGTGTTTACGGTCCGCAAAGATGTGGAAAACCTGTGCTTCTAGCTAGAGCTTCTTTAAAAGCAAGGGGGGCAAATGGTTTCTATGCTCTCCACTCTGCTTGGCACCTAGTACTCTCCAAGAATGGTGTACATTGCCCCTTCAATCCAGGAACCAACAACATGCAACTGAGGGAAAAGCGACAGATCATTTGCATGAATGCCAACGTATGCACAGGTGTCAGACTGCATGGGTATTTTTTTAATCTTTTATGTTTCTAAAAGTGTCCTACTGTGCGTCTAGTACAATGTTCTATTTTTGTCTGTCAAAAGTTCATCTTTTTTATTATCTAGACAACCATATAGGCCTGGACGAATTGGTTTCCCTACAGGGTGATTCAGTACATATTGTTTAAATTTTTGTGTTTTTAGTTAGATACAAGCTGAATTGGTTTCCCTCCGGGGCAATTTAGCACACACCGTACTTTGGCATTCATGACATCACTACAATTTTTATCTTGGAAGGTAATTTATAGAGTCTTACTTAAAAAAAAATAGTGCTTAAAAGATAGAGTGATTATATGGTAAAATGAGTTTGGAGAAATAAGTATTAGAGATTATAGGTGATAAGAGTCATGTGTATTAAGGGTTAGGATTGTAGACTTTAGAAACTATAGGGGTTAAAGGTTAGAGTTATAAATATTGTGTTATAGTTTATAGAGGTTATGTGTTAAGAGTTATAATCTTTAAGGGTTTTAAGGATTAGGGGTAAGGAGTAATAAAGTTAAAAAGATATATGTATCGAGGGTTTTAAATATTTTAGATAATAAGAAAAAAAGAAATATAGCGATCATTTAATCTACATTTCAAAAATTAACACTATAACACTATTGATTACTACTATTACTTATATATAAGAACATCTTTTTCCAGTTAATAATACTACTTTAGGATTATTTAATTAACATTTCAAGAATTAATATCATAGAATTAATATCATAATTGGATAAACAACAATATACTTTGTTATTAAAAAATAATATTATAATATGACATAAGTTTAATGTGTTACTTATATATGAGCATCATTTTCCACTTAATAATACTAATTAAGATTATTTAATAATACTACTTTAAGTTTATTAAATTACTATTATTTAATAATATCAATTTAAGATTATTTAATAACAATATATTATGTTATTAAAGCTATAATACTATAGTATAATATAATTTTAATAAATTTCCAAAGACTATGTTATTAAAAAATAATATTATAATATGACATAAGTTTAATGTGTTACTCATATATAAACATATTTTTTCCACTTAATAATACTAATTTAAGATTATTTAATAATACTACTTTGAGATTATTTATTTTAAAAGTGGATAAACAACAATATACTATTTTTTTTTAACAAGAACGTGTATGTTATATATTAGAGAAACAACATAAAATTGTTGGTACAGTTACAACCTGTATTCATCGAACCAAGTTCATCATAACCTTCACTTCCCACTCTTTGAAGCAGTATTCTTAAGGTAAGTTATCATATCCTTTGTTTCCATCTATTGATAGGACACCTTTGCATAACAATGTTGCTTTGTTTGCCTCTTTATCTGCTTCGCCATTTAATTCCTGAAGTATGTGAAACATTTAAATTGAATGGAAAGTGGTCAGAAGGAGCTTGATTTTCTTGAGAATTTTCCCGAGTCTCATGTAACTCGGGAGATTCTTAGAAATTAGGGTTTGAATAACGATGCGAGAATCCCCGAAAACATTAATATCTGTAATGTTCCCGGATAGAGCTTGAGAGAGTCCTTGCTAGAGGCCTAATGCTTCATCTATGTTATCTGTGTCCTTGTTGATTCCCCAAGAATACGAGAACACCTTTATTTCCTGGGGATCCAAAAGCACTCCTCCACCTCCTGCCGCTCTTGTGTTCCCATTAGAAGCTCCGTCGAAGAAGAGGCTATGTCTCTACAAAGAGTTTTTCCACAATGTGAAGGATGAAGAGTCCATCCCGATTTCCCACTGGGTTGTAGAGGGAACGAGAGTAGTTACCAACTTCAAAGACTTAGGGAGAAGGCTAGACATCCAGTCTTTTTCAGTAGAGGTCAACACTCCTTTATTCGTTGGCAGATGTAGAGAGGAGAGAAATTCCCCCAACATTGCTTTGGCCTTTTCCACCACATGATCAATGCTGTCAAAATTTCCTTTGAAAATTCAAGAGTTGCATTCTAGCCAAAATTTCTAGAGAATAACCTTGGGAAAAGATGCCGAACAATGTTTGAGTCATTCTTTATTCTTGAGGGAGAAGGGACACGACTCCATTCATATGATGAGAAGGGAAGATATATCAGCATGGATGGATACCTGACTTGTCCAAGGGGAAAGTGCAAGGGTCCAGACCTCCAAGGCAAAGGGACAATTGAACAAAAGATGGGTCACAGTTTCCTCCTTTGAAACATAGAAGGGGCAACGCGTGGGGCCTTCCCAACGTTTTTTTTCTGAGATTGTCTCCTGTGAGGATGGCATTTTGTGTTGATGTCCATATAGACATGTTGATTTTAGTTAGACATTTGGCCCTCCAAATTTCGTTCCAAAGAGTTGGAATGGGAGTAGCAAGCGACTTAGAATTGATGACTATGTAACCCTCTTTATTCGTGTACAAGCCTATGTGCAATCCCCAACCCCTGTGATCTTTCTTATTTGTTGTGATCGGTGATTTCCCATGGAGCAGATAAAGAAAGAGATTTTTTTCATTTTGCAAGTGGCTTGGGAAGCTCAAAAGTTTCCATTATTTCCATGCTTTGGCTTCATTGTTGTGCCAATTTGAAATATCCCACAGAGTGGTTAAATTTTGGGAATGAATAAACTCTTTGAAATTGGAGGCTCCTGACATGGAGTCTAAAGGAGGCCCTCCCAGAATCAAATCCTCCCAAATAAGGATATTTTTCTCATTACCATGTATCCATCTTAGAAGAGGATTGAAGAAGCCAAAAAAAAATTGACAGATTGTAAAAATGGGGGATCCTTTTGACGCTTTAGGTGCTTTGTCGAGACATTTCCTCCTATCTTCAGTATAGTATTTCTTCCATAAATCTTGTTTGCTCCACAATATCTTTCTAGTTACCAATTTCCATGGGATTTTATCCCCTAAGGTCATATTATGGGATCTCAAGTCTCTTATCTGAAGGCCTCCTTCTAAGAGTCACTTTAATACTTTCCCCCCAACTAACTAGAGGTAGTTTATTTTCACTCTATTTTCCCCCTTTCCATAGAAACCTTCTTAAGAATGATTCGATTTTATTTATAAATCCACTAAGCTAAAAGGATGGAACTTTGATAAATTAAAATGTTGGTAAGAACCGATTTGATGAGGACAAGTTTCCCTGCCAGATTAAGCCGGATAACACCCCAGGCTTGGATTTTGGTTTTTATCTTGTCAAGTAATGGAAACTAGGGAGAGGATTTAGGATTGGATTTGAATATGGGGACTCCTAAGTATTTTAATGAGTCCCAATGAGTTTCCCCTTCCATTTCCATAACACAGGCTATTTCCACCATTTCCCTTGGCGTACATTTCCATCCATAAATTTGGCTCTTCCTGTAATTTATTTGTCTCTCTGAAGTTTACTTGTAGATATCTAATTGCCTTTAAATGTTTTTGGCTATGATGGTACTAGCCCCTCCCAAAAGAAGCGTATCATCAAAAAATTGTGCATGGTTTATGTCTTTGACCCCTCTTTCTATTTTTATGCCCATTAGTTCCTATTGAATTCATCATTGTTCTAGTTGGAAGTTGAGTGTTGAAGCTTGAATGGAGTAAAGAAAAGGAGAAAATGGGCATCCCTGCCTAAGCCCTCTAGAAGCCTGAAAAAATTATGTTGCTCGTCCATTGACTAACGGAGCAATCCAAGGCAACCCGATGGAAGCCTTTATCCAGTGTAAGAAATCAATGTTGAATCCAAACTTCTGAATTACCTAAAATAAAAATTCATGCTTTACTTTGTCAAAATAATTTGCAAGATCTAATTTCACGACCATCCCTTTTTCGAATCGGTGCATGCTTGAGTGAATCGCTTCCTGGACAAGAATTATATTATCAGTAATCTGCCTTCCTTTAATGAAGCCGCCTTGATTCTCAAGGATAATAGTTGGTAGAATACCTTTGAGTCGATTAGCAATTAGTTTTGTGATAATTTTGTGCCCAATATTACACAAAGAGATCAGACGAAATCTGTGAAATGTTAAAGCACCTTTTTCTTTAGGTATTAAGGCTAAAAATGCAGAATTGGTGCTCCCGCCAATCTTGTGGTTTCTTTGCAATTTTATTACTAGTTTATGCAAATCTTTCCATGCATTGTAACTTGGAGTGTTTGTAAAAGGGTGTATGCCTATAAGACCTAAAAAGGCATGCGTAGTGGTAATTTCCATGCATTGTAACTTGGAGTGTTTGTAAATTGGCATATGCCTATAAGACCTGGAAAGGCACGCAGAGTGCTAATTTCCATGCGCTGTAACTTGGAGTGTTTATAGATAGGTTTATGCCTATAAGAGCTAGAAAGGCACGCGGAGTGGTAATTTCCATTCGCTGTTTGTAAATGGGCATATGCCTATAAGACCTAGAAAGGTATGCAGAGTGGTAATTTCCATGCATTGTAACTTGGAGTGTTTGTAAATGGGCATATGCCTATAAGACCTAGAAAGGCACGTGGAGTGGCAATTTCCATGCGCTGTAACTTGGAGTGTTTGTAAATGGGTATATGCCTTTAAGACCTGGAAAGGCAAGTGGAATGGTAATTTCCATGCATTGTAACTTGGATTGTTCGTAAATTGGCATATGCCTATAAGACATAGAAAGGCACACGGAGTGGTAATTTTAATGCACTGTAACTTGGAGTGTTTGTCAATCGGCATATGTCTATAAGACCTAGAAAGGCAAGCGGAGTGGTAATTTCCATGCGGTATAACTTGGAGTGTTTGTAAATGGGCATATGCCTATAAGAACTAGAAAGGCATGAGTAGTGGTAATTTCCATGCGTTGTAACTAGTAGTGTTTGTAAATAGGCATATGCCTATAAGACCTAGAAAGGCGCACGGAGTGGTAATTTCCATGCGCTGTAACTTGGAGTGTTTGTAAAAGGACATATGCCTATAAGACCTAGAAAGGCATGCATAGTGGTAATTTGCATGCGTTGCAACTTGGAATGTTTGTAAATTGGCATATCCCTATAAGACCTAGAAAGGTACGTAGAGTGGTAATTTCCATGCGTTGTAACTCAGAGTGTTTGTAAATGGGCATATGCCTATAAGACCTAGAAAGGCACATGGAGTGGTAATTTCCATGCACTGTAACTTGGAGTGTTTGTAAATGTGTATATGCCTTTAAGACCTATAAAGGCATGTGGAATGGTAATTTCCATGCATTGTTAATTGGAGTGTTTGTAAATTGGCATGTGCCTATAAGACCTGGAAAGGCACACAGAGTGGTAATTTCCATGCGCTGTAACTTGGAGTGTTTGTAAATGGGCATATGCCTATAAGACCTAGAAAGGCACGCATAGTGATAATTTCCATTCGCTGTTTGTAAATGGGCATATGCCTATAAGGCCTAGAAAGGTACACAAAGTGGTAATTTCCATGCATTGTAACTTGGAGTGTTTGTAAATGGGCATATGCCAATAAGACCTAGAAAGGCACGTGGAGTGGTAATTTCCATGCATTGTAACTTGGAGTTTTTGCAAATTGGCATATGCCAATAAGACCTAGAAAGGCACGCAGAGTGGTAATTTCCTTGCGTTGTAAATTGGAGTGTTTGTCAATGGGCATATGTCTATAAGACCTAGAAAGGCAAGCGTAGTGGTAATTTCCATGCGCTGTAACTTGGAGTGTTTGTAAATGGGCATATGCCTACAAGAACTAGAAAGGCACGTGTAGTGGTAATTTCCATGCGTTGTAACTTGTACTGTTTGTAAACAGGCATATGCCTATAAGACCTAGAAAGGCGCATGGAGTGGTAATTTCCATGCGTTGTAACTTGGAGTGTTTGTAAAAGGACATATGCCTATAATACCTAGAAAGGCACATGTAGTGGTAATTTGCATGCGTTGTAACTTGGAGTGTTTGTAAATTGGCATATCCCTATAAGACCTAGAAAGGCACGCAGCGTGGTAATTTCCATGCGTTGTAACTTAGAGTGTTTGTAAATGATCATATGCCTATAAGACCTAGAAAGGCATGTGGAGTGGTAATTTCCATGCGCTGTAACTTGGACTGTTTATAAATGGGTATATGACTATAAGACCTATAAAGGCTAGTGGAATGGTAATTTCCATGCATTGTTACTTGGAGTGTTTGTAAATTGGCATATGCCTATAAGACCTAGAAAGGCACGTTGAGTGGTAATTTCCATGCATTGTAACTTGGAGTGTTTGTCAATGGGTATATGCCTATAAGAACTATAAAGGCATGGGGAATGGTAATTTCCATGCATTGTTACTTGGAGTGTTTGTAAATTGGCATATGCCTATAAGACCTGGAAAGGCACGCAAAGTGGTAAATTCCATGCGTTGTAACATGGAGTGTTTGTAAATGGGCATATGCCTATAAGACCAAGAAAGGCACGTGGAGTGGTAATTTCCATTCATTGTTTGTAAATGGCCATATGCCTATAAGACCTAGAAAGGTACACAAAGTGGTAATTTCCATGCACTGTAACTTGGAGTGTTTGTAAATGGGCATATGCCTATAAGACCTAGAAAGGAACGTGGAGCTGTAATTTCCATGCGTTGTAACTTGGAGTGTTTGTAAATGGGTATATGCCTATAAGACCTAGAAAGGCTCGTGGAATGGTAATTTCCATGCATTGTAACTTGGAGTATTTTAAAATTGGCATATGCCTATAAGACCTAGAAAGGCACGCAGAGTGGTAATTTCCATGAGTTGTAACTTGGAGTGTTTGTAAATGGGCATATGTCTATAAGACCTAGAAAGGAAAGCAGAGTGGTAATTTCCATGCGTTGTAACTTGGAGTGTTTGTAAATGGGCATATGCCTATAAGAACTAGAAAGGCACGCGTAGTGGTAATTTCCATGCGTTGTAACTTGTAGTGTTTGTAAACAGGTGTATGCCTATAAGACCTAGAAAGGTGCACAGAGTGGTAATTTCCATGCATTGTAACTTGGAGTATTTGTAAAAGGACATATGCCCATAATACCTAGAAAGGCACATGTAGTGGTAATTTGCATGCGTTGTAACTTGGAGTGTTTGTAAGTTGGCATATACCTATAAGACCTAGAAGGGGACGCAGAGTGGTAATTTCCATGAGTTGTAACTTAGAGTGTTTGTAAATGGGCATATGCCTATAAGACCTAGAAAGGCACGTGGAGTGGTAATTTCCATGTGTTGTATCTTGGAGTCTTTGTAAATGGGTATATGCGTATAAGACCTAGAAAGGCACGTGGAATGGTAATTTCCATGCATTGTAAATTGGAGTGTTTGTAAATTGGCATATGCCTATAAGACCTAGAAAGGCACGCAGAGTGGTAATTTCCATGCGCTGTAACTTGGAGTGTTTGTAAATGGGCATATGCCTATAAGACCTAGAAAGGCACGTGGAGTGGTAATTTCCATTCGTTGTTTGTAAATGGCCATATGCCTATAAGACCTAGAAAGGTATGCAGAGTGGAAATTTCCATGCACTGTAACTTGGAGTGATTGTAAATCGGCATATTCCTATAAGACCTAGAAAAGCACGTGGAGTGGTAGTTTCCATGCGCTGTAACTTGGAGTGTTTGTAAATGGGTATATGCCTATAAGACCTAAAAAGGCACGTGGAATGGTAATTTCCATGCATTGTAACTTGGAGTATTTTTAAATTGGCATATGCCTGTAGGACCTAGAAAGGAACGCAGAGTGGTAATTTCCATGAGCTGTAACTTGGAGTGTTTTTAAATGGGCATAAGTCTATAAGACCTAGAAAGGAAAGCAGAGTGGTAATTTCCATGCATTGTAACTTGGAGTGTTTGTAAATTGGCATATTCCTATAAGAACTAGAAAGGCATGCGTAGTGGTAATTTCCATGCATTGTAAATTGTAGTGTTTGTAAATAGGCATGTGCCTATAAGACATAGAAAGGCGCACAGAGTGGTAATTTCCATACGCTGTAACTTGGAGTTTTTGTAAAAGGACATATGCCCATAAGACATAGAAAGGCACGTGTAGTGGTAATTTGCATGCGTTGTAACTTGGAGTGTTTGTAAATTGGCATATCCCTGTAAGACCTAGAAAAGAACGCAGAATGCTAATTTCCATGAGTTGTAACTTAGAGTGTTTGTAAATGGGCATATGCCTATAAGACCTAGAAAGGAACGCAGAGTGGTAATTTCCATGTGTTGTATCTTGGAGTGTTTGTCAATGGGTATATGCCTATAATACCTAGAAAGGCACGTGGAATGGTAATTTCCATGCATTTTAAGTTGGAGTGTTTGTAAATTGGCATATGCCTATAAGACCTGGAAAGGCACGCAGAGTGGTAATTTCCATGCGTTGTAACTTGGAGTGTTTGTCAATGGGCATATGTCTATAAGACCTTGAAAGGCAAGCATAGTGGTAATTTCCATGTGTTGTAACTTGGAGTGTTTGTAAATGGGAATATGCCTATAAGAACTAGAAAGGCACACATAGTGGTAATTTCCATGCATTGTAACTTGTCGTGTTTGTAAATAGACATACGCCTATAAGACCTAGAAAGGTGCACGAACTGGTAATTTCCATGCGTTGTAACTTGGAGTGTTTATAAAAGGACACATGCCTATAAGAACTAGAAAGGCACGCGTAGTGGTAATTTGCATGCATTGTAACTTGGAGTGTTTGCAAATTGACATATCCCTATAAGACCTAGAAAGGCACGAGGAGTGGTAATTTTCATGCATTGTAACTTGGAGTGTTTGTAAATGGGTATATGCCTATAAGACCTATAAAGGCACGTGGAATGGTAATTTCCATGCATTGTTACTTGGAGTGTTTGTAAATTGGCATATGCCTATAAGACCTAGAAAGGCACGTAGAGTGGTAATTTCCATGCGTTGTAACTTGGAGTGTTTGTCAATGGGTATATGCCTATAAAACCTATAAAGGCATGGGGAATGGTAATTTCCATGCATTGTATTTGGAGTGTTTGTAAATTGGCATATGCCTATAAGACCGAGAAAGGCACGCAGAGTGGTAATTTCTATGCGTTGTAACTTGGAGTGTTTGTAAATGGGCATATGCCTATAAGACTTAGAAAGGCACGCGGAGTGATAATTTCCATTCACTATTTGTAAGTGGCCATATGCCTATAAGACCTAGAAAGGTACACAGAGTGGTAATTTCCATGCACTATAACTTGGAGTGTTTGTAAATGGGCATATGCCTATAAGACCTAGAAAGGCACGTGGAGTGATAATTTCCATGCACTGTAACTTGGAGTGTTTGTAAATGGGTATATGCCTATAAGACCTAGAAAGGCACGTGGAATTTTAATTTCCATGCATTGTAACTTGGAGTATTTGTAAATTGGCATATGCCTATAAGACCTATAAAGGCATGCAGAGGGTTAATTTCCATGCTCTGTAACTTAGAGTATTTGTAAATGGGCATATGTCTATAAGACCTAGAAAAACAAGCAGAGTGGTAATTTACATGCATTGTAACTTGGAGTGTTTGTAAATGGCCATATGCCTAGAAGAACTAGAAAGGCA
>ML827594.1:0-13781 GCA_009831015.1 Picea engelmannii | reverse complement strand
ACAACTGGCTTTACATAACCAGTCTCTACCACATCCCAGACATCTGCACCTAAATCCATTATGTAGGTTCTCATTCTAACTTTCTAGAAGGCAAAGTTTGTTCCATTGAACAGAGGGGCCTTATTGGTTGAATTTCCTTCATGTCTCGACATGTTTAAGCTCTAGGATATACCCTTAGATAAAAGGGTCTAGCTCTAATACCAATTGTTAGACAACTGAGAGGGGGGGTGAATTAGTTGTTACCATGCTTAAACAATTATGGTTCTTTTAAAATCTTTGTAGAGACACTAAATGATGATCACAATAATGTAGAGAAATAAACAATGGTACTTTCAACATCATTCACATATATGAGAAACATAGAGACAAATATTTCCCAAGGAAACCCATGCAGGGTAAAAACCTCTTTTTCTTTATATGATAAGTAATGGTTACAATCTTTACAGTATCATACATATGAGCACCAACTCATAATGAGGCTACAACCTCAGTTTTGCAAGCTGCAACTTGCTGAGAGCACCAACTCTCTATTTTCTCTAGCACCCACTAGAAGGAAGCACCAACTCCTTGGTTTCTCTAGCACCAGCTAGAAGGAAGCACCAACTCCCTGTGTTCAAGCACCCACCTGAACCTTTGAGGACACCAGTCCTCCCTAGCTCCTCCCAACCACCCTGAAATATAAATCTTTGCTACTGAATTTATTACAGTGATATGATGTTCGACGATGGCTTACCTGACTTTTCACTGTCCTGCTGCATTTCATTGCTCTGTCTGCCTCATTGTCTTTCTGCTCACATCACTTGCGCTGTCTGTTCTTCTGCTTTTTATGCTCTGTGCGTAATGTCCATTCGCTACACAGTTCCTCTTCTCTTCTCTTCAACTTCTGCACTCTCCTCCTTCTTCACACATGAGCCTTCCCCAACAACAATCACAACAACCTCCAACAACAACAGCAACAACACCCTTCTCTTCTCTGTACTATGTATTTATAGCTTATGTGCACCTTGTGCATGCAAATTTCGCAATGCCTCTGCATGATGACTCCACGCCGTTATCCTCCACCTCTCGAGTGTTCTGTCTGATCATCATCGTGACTCTTCAACTTCTCTGGTGGTTCACCCCGCGTGTCCAGCATCACTGTATGTTATCCTGAGATTCCTCAGCCTCTCTGGCAGTTTGAGACTCTTCATCTTCTCTGTGAAAATCGAACTCACTTTCTCTGTTTCAGTTACAGGCCTCAATTCCCATCCATCTGTCAATCCCTTCTATGAATAATCTTCCTTCACCGGATGAAGCTTGGAGACTCTTCATCTCCTCTGGCGATCACATAGTGGTCTCTTCGACTTCTCTAGCAGACGTCATCAATGGTTTCTGGCAGTCTCACTGCGTCGTGCCTTAGTATCCCTCCGATCTTGTTTAAATTCATCTACATCATTGGATATGTGGAGAGCAAATCTAGACGATCAGTATCTGTGCTCTCAGATCTACGGTCAGGATTCGATTTCGGAGCCCCCTTGCCATTCTATCTTTAAGTGGAGGGGGGGGTTCGGAATTGGGCATGCATCTCTTGAGCGGTCAGGATTAAAGCACCTAGATCAACGATGCTCAAGCGATTCCGAACCCCCCTTTCCTTTCTGTCTTTAATACGGGGGGGGTCCGAAATGGTGGAGTATTGATGAAGGGCACCACTCCTGTCGTGTCACCTTCTGTGTCATTCTCCACCTAATCGTGTGATAATGCTCGGCTCCTCCTTGTCTTTTGACATCTTTCCATCTCTCGCTGATGTGACCAAGGGCTGTGACCATAGCCTTATGCATAAGGTGCTTTCACGATTTCACATTTCGCGAGTCTGGAGATGAGGCATCTCGACTCTCCAAGTCACGATCCTCGATACCTCATAATGGCATGGGATCAACGGTCCTGATCAGAGCTTGATTCTACGGCTGCGATTGCATCGCAATTTCGCATATCGCGAAATCGACATTCTTGATGTCAATAATCTTTGTCATATCCAACTCTCGATCCCCGAAACTCCGACAAGGATTGGGATCAACGGTCTATAATTGTCCTCAATCCAACGGTCGAGATTATATCAGGGTATCACATATCATGATTTCACGAGTCCTGTGGTTATTGTTCTTTGACTTCTTCAACTTGGGATCCTCGAAACCCCGACAGGGAGTCAGATCAACGATCCACATAACCGCTTGAGATGAATGGTCCTCTTGCTTTCGGGGTTTTGTGAGCCCATTTTCTCCTTGCACTTTAAACACCGTGCAGGTTTTCCCCAATCCATCGGTGGTCAGATCCTGCGCTTAGATCTAACGCCTGAGATCTATCCTCCTCTTCAGCGCGCTCTCTTCTTGTTTTTATTTAGATCTGACGACCCTCATGCTGTCAGGAATTTTGGATGAGATCCAACGGCTCTCGATCTTTGTCTTCCTTCTCCTCTGCGAACTCTTGTATCTTGAGCTTTGCTGCGTGCGTTCTCCTCGACGTTGTTCCTCCTGAGCTTTCATGTCCGAATCCTAAAGGGATTTTATCCTTCTTATCCTACCATCTCCACTGTTGTACTTGCCATCAATGACAAGCATGCGCTACTTGTTAAACATTTGCCAACAAATTCACTATTTCAAAAATTAACTTTTAAAGATGCAAAAGATGAATGTTTCAGCTATGCTGGAACAGAGGGTTCACAATGCCCTATTTGCAGTGCCAGAGTAACCAGTTCATAGTGCTGGGGAAAATTCAGTGGAACAGGTAAATTATTAGTATTGTGAAAGATGAATGATGTCAAAAGGTAGCTTGTTCTAGTGGTAAAGGTTAAAAAAAACATCAAGGTGAGTTTGAAAGCTAGCAGAAAAATAATTTGACAGTTTGCAACGTCAATAGATAAACTAGAAAAAACCTTTTCTCAACTTAAACCCTCATGGAGTACCTGGTAGACCTTGGCTTGATTCATATGTCTTTGAATTTGAAAAGATGTATTTGCAATTTATTTAACCTCCAATTCTCCTCTTCATCTAGTCTGCAGCGCCAATTCACAACGCCTGTCTATAGTGCCAGTTCCCAGCGCCAAATTCAAACACATATTACACACTTCAAGGAGATTGTTATTAGATCTTATGGCATAATATTTGAATAAGTGGTTAAATGTAAGCTTTGAAAACAATGAAATCCTCTTTGACATGATCCTTTAATTACAATGATGATAAATGAATGCAAGAGGTAGTTAAAGTAAGCCACAAAATCTCCTAGTGAGTTGTAAACACATACACCCAACTTTGACTTGACACTTAAACAGATGGATGGTGTCAAGGAGAAACTTGTGTACAACTTGTAGGTGTGACATTTCAAGGTAATGATGTAAGGTTCAAATTTGTGACTCAAAAACAAAACCAAGGTGATTCTTTTTTACCCTTATAGTTCTATGTTCTAACAAAAACCATAAGATAACATTACCCAATAGCTCACTCCATTAGAGATCATCAAAAAGGTATCATACACAATGGTAAGTCCTTTTTGGAACCTACATTTGTATCCCACAATTGTTGTTACGTGGAAAATCTCTCTATGGAAAGGGGTAAATCACAACAGATGGAATGGTGCTTAAAAAAGAACTATAATCCCATGTATGCTATATAAATGAAATGATAACAACACAAGGCCAAGATCCTACCTCATCCTAATGTTCAATGAATACCATCATTGGGAAATAAACCCAAAGCTTTATACCTGCAACTTGTCCTCAACAACAAATATAAGAAAGCATATGATGATGATATATAATCTTAGTATATAGATTAGCATAATCCATCAAAATACATGACAAATATGGCGATGGAATAATAATTCAAATATTTGCAAGATATCAATTGGATGAGAAAAGTGTATTTCTATTAAAAATAATCAGCATAAGTACATAGGTGACAAACTTTTGTAATGGCACATATCGGAACTAAGAAACTAATTCCCTCTAGCTGGGCCTCCACTACTTCAATCCTCCACCAAATGAAAGCTCATATAAAGGATTCGATGAGGTTCTCCATCGGAAAGAAGGAAGAGCTTGGGGGATGAACAAGGAGTTCAAACTTTCAAGGACAAAGGGATCCAGACTCAATATGAAGTGAATTTTCTCCAGAGTGTCTTTGCTCTCAAAGTTAAATTGTTGAATCCATCAAGGCTTGGATGTGGCTCAATTTATATCCTTCAAATGGAGTTGAAGGGATGATTCAGAGTGTTTCCAGTAAATGGAATGTCAAGGATCATGGATCTCATGACATGGCATGGAAACCTGACAGTATTTTTAATTTTGATCACCAAACCCAATGTACACGGGATGTAGTGGAGAAAACTGTGTATACTCTTGTTGTATAACTGATAGGGAACGTCTGTGTAAAAATATGTTTTTTTGGCTCTGGAAGGTGTAAAAGGGGACTTCAAGTTTGCATAGGGAAATGGAAAAGCCATCTAAGCAAGTTGCATGGAGTGAAGAATTTTTTTTTGTTATAGATGCCCCCTAATGTGTGAGGTCAGAGGAGTATCTGTGATGGATGGCATACATTATAATTCCCAAAAGTGGAATAATGGAGACTCAACTATAAGTACTAGTTACTCATGAGAATATTACAATCCATAATGACTTTGTACACATGGATTCCAATATGACTTACACTGTAGATCCATGTGGAAATATATCAAATAGTTGTTCATGGACATGAATAGGAAATAAAAGGAAGACATATTCCATAGGTTGTAATAGTCATGAACAAGGCACAATGGAATCCAGTCTCAAAATCAATATGAAGATATATGTATAGAATGGAGTAAAATCTGATCTCCCATGATCACTAAAGTCATAAAGGTATTGTTCCAATGAAGGACAACAACAAATTAGGAATGTTTCTACTGTAAGATGGAGGTCTTCTACATGATCCGTCGAAGGTGAAAGTCTACATTATGTGAATAGAGGAGTTGAGGTCGAACACAATGAGACTTTATTTGATTACTAGTAATTAAGGTATATCGTTAACAAACATGAGACACCCTATCAATAATGAAAGTAGGTATCAAGGAACTGAGTACATTCTACAAGTTTGAATAAGGGTGTTGAGTTCGAATACTTGAATAATCCATCGATCAGGAGACATTGATGTATTCCTAATTTTCCATGGTGGGAGAACCAACCATTAATGGTTACAAGCCTCTAGGTACTCATACGACTCTAGGTCTCATTTCCAAAATAGATGAGTTGAATTTGATGGAAGGAGACCCACTGAAAGGAGAGAATTAGGGAATCTCTCATCATTTAGCACGAGGTACAAAGAAATAACCTGATGATTGGCAGGAGCTAGGACAAATATGATGTTCACAAACCAATGACCATGTGCATTCCTCGCATGCACCAGATAAAAGTAGTGGACGAAAGAGACCTTCTGAATAAAATCGAATAAGAAAAATTGCTGAGAAAAGAGAGGAAAACACCAATAAGGATAATGGAATCCAAGACACTGCATGAATCCCAATGTGTGAATAGATTTCTTGTTGTCGAAAATAATGGAAACATCCTAGTCCTTGACCAATAATCAGATGTCAATTGTTGGGTTCAAGGTTACATACCCATAATGAAAGTAGTACCAGGGTGCATGGTAGGACTACAACTTCATGTGACATTGAGATACAATGAGGGTATGGCTGACATGAAAATTCAAGAGTTCTGAGAAATGGTATACATATGCTTATAGACCTCCTTTGAGCAAGAGCATGAGACATATGTATAACTCAGGAAGCATAGAATTGATGATAAAAATTTGTGATGCACGAGGCATCAACAAAATCTCCAAAGGTACTAGAAGAATAACCATTCAAAGGAGTAAACTCTAAGTATCAAGCTCACCTTCCTAAGGTCTGGCTAAAACCAAACTTTGGATTAAAGTGGACTCAAAATTGTGTGCTATGTTAAAAAGCGATACAACTGTTGTCGATATGGAATAATATTCTTGTCCACCCATATTTGTTTTTTTCATAGGAAAACAAATTCTATGATATAAGAGAGGAAAAGAGTGTTGTAAGTAAGTAACTAGCTCCAAACAATGGAACATACCTATTCTCACATGATCACTGAAGTCATAAAGGTATTGTTCCAATGAAAGAAAACAACAAATTAGGAATGTTTCTATTGTAAGATGGAGGCCTTATACACTATACATCGAAGGTGAAAGTCTAAATTATGTGAATAGAGGAGTTGAGGTCGAACACAATGAGACTTTATTTGATTACTGGTCATTAGGGTATATTTTTAACAAATGTGAGACACCCTACCGATAATGAAAGTAGGTATCAAGTAACTGAGTACATTCTACAAGTGTGAATAAGTGTGTTGAGTTTGAATACTTGAAGAATCCATCGATCAGGAGACATTGATGTATTGCCATTTTTTTATGGCAGAAGAACCAACCATTAATGATTGCAAGCCTCTAGGTACTCATATGACTATAGGTCTCACTTCCATAATATATGAGTTGAATTTGATGGAAGGAGACCCACTGAAAGGTGAGCATTAGGGAATCTCTCATCATTCAACAAGAGGTACAAAGCAATAACTTGATTATTAGGAGGAGCTAGGACAAATAGGATGTTCACAAACCAATGACCATGTGTATCCCTTGAATGCACCAGATGAAAGTAGTGGATGAAAGATACCCTCTGAATAAAATCCAATAAGGAAAATTGTTGAGAAAGGCGAGGAAAACACCAATAAGGATAATGGAATCCAAGACACTACATGAATCCCAATGTGTGAATAGATTTCTTATTGTCGAAAAGAAGGGAAACACCCTATTCCTAGACAAATAAGGAGATATCAATTGTTGGGTTCAAGCTTACATACCCATAATGAAAGTAGTACCAGGGTGCATGGTAGGACTACAACTTCATGTGACACTGATATACAATGAGGTTATGGCTGACATGAAAAGTCAAGAGTTATGAGAAATGGTCGGCATAGGCTTATAGACTTCCTTTGAGAAAGAGCATGAGACATATGTATAACTCAGGAAGCATAAACTTGATGATAAAACTTTGTGATGTAGGAGGCATCAACAAAATCTCCATAGGCACTGGAAGAATAACCATTTGGAGGAGTAAACTCTAAGTAGCAAGCTCAACTTCCTAAGGTTTGGATCAACCCAAAATTTGGATGAAAGTGGACTCAAAATTTTGTGCTATGTTAAAAGATGACACAACTGCTGTCGATATGGAACAATATTCTTGTCCACCCGTCTTTGTCTTTTTCATAGGAAAAAAAGTTCTATGATATAAGAGAGGAAAAGAGTGTCATAAGTAAGCAACTAGCTCCAAATAGTGGAACATACCTATCCTTCCATGATCATTGAAGTCATAAAGGTATTGTTCCAATGAAATACAACAACAAATTAAGAATGTTGCTACTGGAATATGGAGGTCTTCTACACTATCTATCGAAGGTGAAAGTCTAAATTATGTGAATAGAGGAGTTGAGGTCGAACAAAATGAAACTTTATTTGATTATTGGTTATTAAGTTATATTGTTAACAAACATGAGACACCCTACCGATAATGAAAGTAGGTATCAAGGAACTGAGTACATTCTACAATGTGAATAAGGGTGTTGAGTTCGAATACTTGAAGAATCCATCGATTAGGAGACATTGATGTATTCCCAATTTTCAATGGCGCGAGAACCAACCATTAATGATTGCAGGCCTCTAGGTACTCAGACGACTCTAGGTCTCATTTCCAGAATATATGAGTTGAAGTCGATGGAAGGAGACCCACTGAAAAGAGAGCATTAGGGAATCTGTCATCATTCAACATGAGGTACAAGGAAATAACTTGATGATTAGGAGGAGCTAGGACAAATAGGATGTTCACAAACCAATGACCATGGGCATCCCTCACATGCAACAGATGAAAGTAGTGGATGAAAGAGACCCTATGAATAAAATCCAATAAGGAACATTGCTGAGAAAGGTGAGGAAAACACCAATAAGGCTAATGGAATCCAAGACACTACATGAATACCAATGTGTGAATAGATTTGTTGTTGTCAAAAAGAAGGGAAACACCCTAGTACTCGACCAATAAGGAGATGTCAACTATTGGGTTCAAGGTTACATACCCATAATGAAAGTAGTACCAGGGTGCATGGTAGGACTACAACTTCATGTGAGACTGAGATATAATTAGGGTATGGATGACATGAAAAGTCAAGAGTTCTGAGAAATGGCTGACATAGGCTTATAGACTTCCTTTGAGAAAGAGCATGAGACAAATGTATAACTCAGGAAGCATAGACTTTATGATAAAACTTTGTGATGTAGAAGGCATCAACATACTCTCCATAGGTACTGGAAGAATAACCATTTAGAGGAGTAAACTCCAAGTAGCGAGATCATCTTCCTAAGGTCTAGCTAAACCCAAACTTTGGATAAAAGTGGACTCAAAATTTGTGCTATGTTAAAAGGTGACACAACTACCGCCAATATGGGATAATATTCTTTTCCGCCTGTCTTTGTTTTTTTATAGGAAAATAAATTCTATTATATAAGAGAGGAAAAGAGTGTTGTAAGTAAGCAACTAGCTCCAAATAGTGGAACCTACCTATTCTCAATGTAAGGAAGTTCATGTGGGGCATGGACAATCATGTGGATGTTTCCTCTTGTGGTACAGGGTGTCAAGATATAAAGGATATATAGAAGGCTCTTCTTGGCTAGTGATGAAAATTGTTGAGGTAAGAGGCTTATAATGACATTTAAGCAGGAACCGAAAATAGGCTCAATACTAGAAGCATGATGATGCAATGCGATTACAACTTAACTCCAAAGAATGTCCTTTTTCATAGATTTAGTCGCATGTTAGGACTTTGTAAATTTGTTCGGCTGATAAAACAAGTGACAGAGGAAACCTACAAACCACTTTAGAGATGGGTACTAGCCTACTCAGCTTAGAGAGGTCTCTCTCTTGTCACTTGATATTTAATAGATGATTTTTATTTAACAAATCACTGCATATGTTTTGTTTCTTTGAAGGTTTTTTTATAATTTTGTTGGAAAGGAAGGGGAGGGACACTTATGGCTATGGATTCAAACTTTTGAAACTGAATGGAAGAAATAACTGGTCGATAGAACTCTATAGAGGATAAAGGCTAAATGAGGTGATAAATATGAGTTATAAATTGTAATTTTCAGAGTGTAAGAAGAAAGGAAAAACATATAATTGTATCAGAGCATTAAATAAATGAATTATGACTTAGTTAGGAAAAAATTAACATAGTTTAAATTGATTAAACTGAGAGCATCACGAGATGAATTATGGGCCTTTAACTATCCAATTTAAATAGAATATAGTGTAAATGGAATAAAAAATATAGGAAATACATACAAAGAGAGAAGACCAAACTCATACCACAACCATTAGAATCTTTTCATGGAAACTTCAATACTTTTGCATGTGTATTATATTCGACTTCAGAAAATTACATTCAAGTTGCAAATAGCTAAAATTATGCCCTTGCACTTCTGCCAACCCCTAATCATTTGGAACTCCCAATATTTATACAAGTTGAGTTCCTTTGGTTTTGAAACCGAATACAATGATCAAAATGAAACATTTCGATTTTGAAACTATTTACAATGATTAAAATAAGATGTTTTAGTTTGGGAACCGATTACAATGATTAGCGAGGAACGTTTCTTGATATGGATTCTAACTCCTCTGGCACTTCAGTCTCATTCTTTGCCACTTGTTCTGTTCCGGTCTTCCACATGATCTTCCATATTTAGTGACATCTTCCCATCATCTACTGGACCCTGAAAAACTTCACTTTGTCTTACCCAATTGTAATATCTCCTTCCATTTCAAGTCTGAAGGGATATCATAATCTATAATTTCCTTTATTAGGATCTCTAGGTCAATGCAAGAAGCATATTACATGATTGGTAGTCCCAATTTGATTGGTTTGAACTGATTCAAAATTTCAAAGTCTATAATTAGATTCTCCACTAATTCAAATTTTCCCTTACCATCCCAAAATGGTGGAAGCCCTTTGATAAACAATTCTTCAAATAGATCCTTGAACTCTTGTACATTCTGTTCCATCTGTGTTTCCTTGGTTTGGTTTGATTTCAATAGGTTATGTTTAGCAATAACCCTCCTGGCCCAGATAATCAATGTAGTTCTGTCTTTAACACCAATAGTCTGAAGGTATGTAGTAGGAATGGAGTTGAGTAGATTTATGGAATTATGGGCCCATTTTGATGGTTTCTTTGGTAAAGTTTCATTCACAGCGGTGCATCTGCTCCTGGATGTGATGACTATACTATCTTTATCATTAATGAAATTAAAATATACTATGAAATTGGAAGCTTCAACATCTATAGAGTCCCAGATGATATGCTTGGCCCCTTGCAACAGGAATTTTCCTCTTAATCTCATCTTCAATTTATCTATCCTTTCCTGCAAGACTTCATTCTCCTTTTGAAATTAAGCCATTCTTTCACCCTTTTCATGCATCTCTTGCTTCAATTTATCTATGCTTCTTTTTATCCCTTTGATTTCTCCTTCTTTTAGTCTAACTTGTGACATAGCCTGGACAAGTCCTTCAGTGTTTGATGTAGCTTCTATAGGAGAAACTACAGCTACAACCCTATTTAGAAATTATGTCTACTCGTGTGACCATTTCACCTTTTCTAGTTCTAGTTGCAACACTCTAGCCTTGTAGTCCAATGTCTCTTGACGAAGTGTTTCCTTTTACTGTTCTAGAGCAACCAATTATGTTGTTTACAGATTCTCTATGGCGAACATTTTAAATTTTTTCTTCAAGATTTAAATTAATTTTTCTTTCTCATCCAATGAGGATTTCAATCCCTTGGGGCATTTAGATTCCAATGTCTTGACTTGAGTCTGCCAATATATGCTAGATTCTTTTTCCTCCCTCAATTATCACTCCAATTTCATTTCATAACATGACAGTTTTGAATTCTTCAAGATTAAACTTAGGTAATCAGAATACAACATATCATTGCTATGCTTATGGAATTTGACCTTGTCCGGAGCATTGATGTTGTCATATCTTATATTTATCTCATATACTTTTTCTTCATCTGCAACTACAATGTTAAAGGTTCTCTTTTCAACATCCCTTACTATGAACATAGAAGATTTATGTTGATTAATCTTTTCCACTTCAAGGACTAAATCTCTCATCTCGCCCAGAGCTATGTTTCCCTTCTCAGCATACTGTTTTGCCAAATTTTCTTTAAATTGATAAACTTTCTCATATGTTTTATCAAAGATGTATTTCTTTTTGCTAAAGGTTATTGAGCCACCTTAACTTTGGAGTTTGCTTTCCTTTTCAACCTCTACAGTGCCAATACCACTTTCCACGATATCTAGATTTACTTTTTCTCTAGGCTCTTCCTCTTCTAAATCCACTACCCGTGGAGACTTTGTAATATTTATATTCTTTGGGGAAGTTTGTTGATCACTAATTCCCAGGGCCTCTGAACTGCTTCTCTTGCTATAAACACTTGTCTTAGGAACTTTGACTATCAATTTATGAGAAGCTTGTTGTATTTGAATTTGTTGCAGGGTTGCCTCCACTTGCTTTGTTTGAGTTGGTTGCAATATTGCTTTCATATCAACACAAACTTCTATATTTTCCAGTTTATCAAAAACCTCAACCTGTTCATGCTCATAAGGGGCATGTTTTTTCATCAATATTATCTTGGATATCATTTGGTTTGTATCATATATTCTTCGTTGTAGCTGTGCAAAACCAAACTCTTTTAGCTTTTCCTGAACTTGAGATAAACATGATATGAATTTGACAATGAAGGGGCCAATGATAAAAGGGAACTTGAGGTTGGAGGCTTTGTGAAAATTCAGGAAATGCTCTATCTCAAATATAATTCTTTGTCTCATGAATTCAAGGGAGAATATTCTAGGGGTCATAAAAATAAGAAATAGATAAGGGGATTCATGACAACCATAAACCCATATTACTGTTGAGTGCATGAATAGTACGCAATCCCCCACTCTGTTCTTTGGATTTGGCTATAGATATATCCTCATGTCATCCAAAACTCTAGGTAGGATGGTATTGAAAATCAAACTGTAAACTCTTGACATGACTATGTTTATGAAGATAAGAAATGTAATCCTTTTACATTCAGTTGATACAATTGTTTCTTTAGGAAATTCTCTCTTATTGGTTTCCAGGAAAATATTCAACACATAGGTGTAGTATATGAAATGTCTTAGAGAGAGAAAATTCACTAGTTGTTTATGGATATTATCAACTATGAATTGATCAAAACTGATACAAACTGACATACTAGACTCTGACTTAAAAAATGTCAAAAGAAAACCGAGCATGACTTCGACTACATACTTTTCATTGTCTAGACCTAAAACTTGACTCAACAGGGAGCAGACCCATTAGACTTCAATGACCATTATATTCACATTCATCGAAAAAGACAGATCCACTGAAAAATGTTTAGGTTTGATAATTGTCTATAAAAACAGATCTCGGACCTCTGACAGATGTTCTTTATATACCCAAATTAGCTTTTCTTCATTGAAAGGTTCAAATATTACGGAAAAAGACTCTTGTATTCTAAGAGACTCTCGAATTGACAGGATGTCTACCCTACACATGAGCTCAGACCCTCATTTATTCACAACGAATCTTTCTTCATGGGAATATTGTTTGGCACACCAGCCTATAAATTTGGTAAAAGGTAAATCAATTTCGACAGCATAAGGGACTATGGTGGCCTGAACTACTACAAGGAACTATACACACCTTCCTACTTTATTAGACGGGTTCCTTTTGGACACAACGATAGGATAAATAGTGATTTCGATATCAAAAGCCTCTGAATCTCGGTCAATTAGGGATTCTTCATTCGCCACAAGATCTTGTTCTGTTACTGAGGTTATGATAGGATCCATGGTTGTGATGAAAAATACCTGGAAACAAGTGGAAATGGAGTGAAGTTAGTGTATTGTTGAGCTAAAGTTGAAATATGGTGGTCGCGCAAAGGTTTTAACAGTCCAACATTTAAAATAAAATAAAATAAACTACCAACCACCCTTTTATACTTTTATGCTTTTTGGGGGGATGAGAAAGTAGTTTGAGGAAACCCTCTTTTCATCCTTAAATGGACCTAGGGGTGCCATGTAGCCTCGAATGAAAACGATGGTTTAAATTTTGGGTCGGCTCTCTAGAATTAACCCCTATGCAGCTTCTCCCCCCAAAATCAACCTCAACCATTGATCTTGATATTTCATGATCCGTGACACGTCGTGCCCCATGAACTTATCACTCCTGCCATATTTAGCTATTTCCTTCCATATTTAGTCTCTTTTCTAGTTTATAAGGCTTTTCAAATCGGTTTATCATCTTGCTAGATCCTGAAATCTTGATTCCACATAAAACAATTTAATGGTGATTAACATGGGCTCCAACTAGGGATTCGATCCTCCCAGTGAGGTAGCAAAAAATGGTAGACCAAGTGCCCACCCATTAGGATTTATTTCACTTGTGTGACTAAATCGATCCACAACCTATTCACAAAACTTTGTTCACATAACTCAAATTAAACTCAACACAACTTAGGGCCTTAGCTTTGGGCTTCGATTCCTGTTGATTTGATTTCAATTGCTTCAACTGAAAAACAAAAATGGTTATGTACAATGAAATGGAAAGGGTAAAAATTTATTTAAGCGAGATAATG
>ML827593.1:110885-124050 GCA_009831015.1 Picea engelmannii | reverse complement strand
GCCAGAAGAAATCTTGATCTACACTGAACTCTTAAAGGAATTATGAGATGTATTCTCTTGTTCCTATGAAGAGATGTCAGGGATCGACCCTTCTATTGTCGAACATGAGATTAGAAATTATCCAGATGTTAAACCTGTTCGGCAATGTCTTAGAGATGTAAATCCTCGAAAGTCCCTTGCTATTAAGGCAGAGGTGGAGAAGCTACTTAATGTTGGCTTCATCTACCCAGTTCCCTTAACTGAATGGACATCCAACCCCATTCCTGTAGATAAGAAGCAAGGAACCATCCGTGTATGTATGGATTTCCATGACCTGAACAAGGCCTGTCTAAAAGACAACTTCCCCACAACTTTCATCGATCAGATTCTCAATGAGTGTGCGGGAAGCAAAGTATTTTCTTTTATGGACAGATTTTCAGGATATAATCCAATTCAAATCGAACCCGAGGATCAACACAAAACGAAATTTATTTGTCCTTGGGGTACCTTTGCATACCAGAAGATTCCTTTCGGCCTTAAAAATGTCGGAGCAACCTTTTAGCGGGCCATGAATTTTTCTTTTCATGATCTTAAGCACTTAGTTGAATCTTACCTTGATGATCTTGTTGCTCACTCTCATAAGAGAGTGGATCATGTTATCCACCTTCATCTTGTTTCTGAAAGATGTCATTATTATAGAATTCGGTTGAATCCTCACAAATGCATCTTTTGCATTAAGTCTAGTCGTCTTTTAGGTTTTTTAGTTTCTGAGACTTGGATCATGATAGATCCACTTAAGGTTGATGCAATACTTTAGTTTCCTCCCCCGCACACGATTAGACAACTTCAGGGTCTACAGGGGAAATCTAACCTTCTTCGTATGTTTATAGTGAAACATGCCACTATCACTAAAGGTTTCATGCATCTTTTGAAGAAGGACACCCCTTTTGTCTGGGATGAGCGAGGCTAGGAGTCCTTTGATGCTTTGAAGAAATATTTGGTGTTGGCGCCTCTATTGAAGCCTCTCAACTACAATAGAAATTACTTGATTTATATCGTTGCATCTGAGGATACGATTGGTATGGTTCTAGTTTAGGAGGATGATGAGCTCCATGAGCACATCATTTACTATCTTATTCGAACTTTACTCAGTCTTAAGCTCAATTATACTCACGTTGAAAAGCTAGCTTTGGTTGCCATTCACATAGTCCAATGTTTGGGTCATTACATATTACTTTGTAAGACTACTGTGGTGGCTGATGTCAATCCATTTCAATACGTCCTTACTTGATGTATCATAGGGGGAAAATATAATAAATGGATTGTCATTTTACAGGAGTTTGATCTTGATTTCGCTTCCGCGAAATCCAATAAATCCCTAGTCTTTGTGGAGCTAATCTCCGATTTTCCATGATTATATGAGGACGTTATTCATGTTGATTTGTTTGCAGACAAACACATTTTTTTTGTCTCATCCTCTAACCCCTGGTATGGAGACATCGTGCTCTATCTTCAAACTTTGAAATTCCCTCAACATCTCTCATGAGATGACCGACGACATATAAGGTACCAAGCTAAGAAATATACGATCGTCGGTGACACTTTGTATCGTCGAGGAATAGACGATATCTTGCATTTTTTTTTAACTCACAGAGAAGCTGAGTTTATTCTGAATGATTGCCAAAATGGGGCTAGTGGTGGTCATCTATCCTGGATTGAGACAACCCAAAAAAATTTGCGATCCAGTTATTTATGGCCTACTATCTTTAAGGATTGTATTGAAGCGGTTAAGAAGTGTCACCCCTTCCAGGTGTTCAGTCAGAAAATGTGCTCGCATACAATCCCTCTTCATCCAAACATTACCGTCGGTCCCTTCACCAAGTGGGGGGTGGACTTTGTCGATTGAAACCCAACTTCGGTTGGGGGGAATCAACACATTATTGTGGTCATCGACTACTTTACTAAGTGGGTCGAGGCCATGCCTACAGTTAAATATGATGGGAAGACTGCAACCTTATTCGTATTCAATCAGATTATCGTCCGATTTGGTATCCTGAGTGAGATTGTCACTAACCATGGCAGTCACTTTCAGAATGAAATGATGGAAGAACTAGCAGCTAAGATGGGGTTTAAACAAGGTCATTATTCTCCTTATTATCCCCATGAAAATGGGAAAGTAGAGGCTGTCAACAAGTCTCTCAAGACCATTTTGCAAAAAAAATTCAGTCAGAGTAAAACTTACTGGCACATCATGCTATATCCTGCACTCTAGGCATACCAAACCTCGGTCAATACTTCCACTAGATCTTCCCCTTTCTAGTTAGTACACGGTGTGGATTTGATATTACCCATTGAATGTGAAATCCCTTCTCTTAAGTTGGCAGTCACGCTCCTACCTGACACTTTTGATCTCAAGCGACACCTTGTATACCTAGAGAGTCTTGATGAGAAGCGTCGAGACACCTCTACGGTTATTGAGGTGAACAAATGACATGTTAAGGTTTAGTATGATAAGTCTAACTGTCCTCGGTTATACGTTGAGGGTGACTTGGTCCTCTTGTACGATCAAGCCAAAGAACTGCTAGGGGCAGGAAAGTTCAAACCCATGTGGCACGGTCCTTACATTGTGCGACATGTTCTAGAAAAAGGGGCCTATGAGTTAGAATATTATGAAGGGAATAAGCTGGATGAGCCCCGAAATGGGCTCTACTTGAAAAGATACTATGCTTGAGACCCGGGATTGGGTGGAACTCTTTGTATACTAATGTAATTTAGTGTATATATCTCTTTTCTTTTTCATCTTCGATTTGCTTATTGAGTTTTCACTTGGTTGAAAGATGTCAATGAATTCATCAGTCTACTTAGGATTCGTAGATGGGGCCAATTGTCACCCACGGAATTTGGCTTCCACCGCTTGGGTGGTTTATTCACCCGAGGTTCTACTGGTGTCTTCAGGAGGCATATGCCTAGGGCCATCCATGAATAATGTGGCCTAATATAACTTCGTTATATAACTTTTACGTGATGCTATCTCACATGGAATTCGTTCATTAGAAGTTTGCATGGATTCCCAGTTAGTAGTACGTCAGTTGAATGGTCATTACCGTGTGTGTGATCCTAATTTACTCCGACGATTCCTATGGGTACGCCTTTTAGAATGACAATTTGATTTTATTACATATTATCATATTCCTAGGAGTTCTAATCATGTATATGATGCTTATGCTAACTTTGTTTTAGATTGGCATTTGTCAGATAATTAAAAGCAAAGAAAACCATCTAACCAATGTACACATTGTAAAATATAAGTAAAGCCGAAGATCTTTTTTTATATATTTCAAAAACTATGGTGTTTATAGTACAAAATGGGGCTAACACCCTCAATACATATACAACTAGTATCATAATATCCCATGACATCCACGCCTGTGGCGCCGGATGTGTGTCATGGTAGCAAACCACAACATTTGTGGGATGTCGAAAGAGTCATACCCATGGCCTGGGTACACCAACCACCTATCGTTGCATGGATTTAGGAAGATCCTCTACCTGAACCATGGGTATCCTGTGAGTCAGACGCGACAGGTTTCCATGCACGTTTTGTAGCACCCTCTTGTCTTCTCCTCCCGTCGCTTCACTCCCCGGTTCCTCTGTCGATGTTGAGGGAAACCCTCTGGCCGTCACAAACCCACATCTGCGGCACACAAATTTCTAGTCAGTACTTAAACACCATCCAAAAACATTTTTGTCCTAATTATACAAAAATACAAAAAAATGAAATATGTAAAAACATTGTGACATACCTATGTCACCGTAGGCAGACCCTGGTGGAAGTGGCATGTCTGGATCTCCTATGAAATCGATTCCCTCATAGGGATAGTCATCTAGAGTGATGGCTTGTTTCCACCACCAGTAGAAGAAGTCCTCATTGTAGGGTGTTGGAACCCTACCTCCTCCCTATTGCCTCATCACCTCGGTCCACCATGCCATGGCTAGATCGTGAGGTCCTCATGGAAGAATCTCCACTCTAGGTCCCAAACCTGGAACCCGCTTGAAAAAGAAAATGCACAAGATGGAGGCAAACCCAAAATTTCCTTTACCCCCCTATTTACACTACGTCAACTAGCTCTTCATATTGGATAGTAGTGAGGTACACCAGTCGTACATTGTGGCTCTCGCACACTGCACTGCATAGAACATGAGAGACCTCGATGCCTAGTGCAACAAGGTCAAACCTATGATCCTGTCAAAACTAGTACAATGATCTTCAAACTGAGCTTTTTTATTTATTGGATAGGGACTTGACTCCCTACCTTAGGAGTCCCTACTACATAGTGGGCATCGATATATTCTTCTATCTTCATCCCACTACCTATTCCCCACAACTATAGGTTCACAACCTCCCCCCGACGTGATAGACCAGTCAGAAAGTAAATGTCCTCTACTTCAATTCTAATTGGTTACCCATCGAGATTGAAGCTCTCGCTATCAGGGTCCGAATAACCCACCAACATCTCGAACAACCTCACTTGGGCTCTCATTCCTTTGAGCGCTCAAAACTTGTACAAACCACATCGCTTTAAGGCCATTTGGGCCCCTAGATCTTGATCTACAACGACATAAACCTCCTCATGTTCCCTTTCTCGTCATTCAAGAACCATCATGTCAAAGACAAACACAATTTTGAATTAGAACCCTTTATTTTGGTCATTTGTGTGCTTTTATGCGGCTTCCTTTGCACACATTCGCATATAAGGCTCGATATACACCCCCTGTAGTTAATACAGGAGTGTATACCTCGTCGTATACACGACCTAATCACGGATAGCCCACGTACACCAAAATCTATACTTTTCTCTTTAAATAACTAAACATCTAAAACCTAATTCAAAAATGTAATCCATTTAAATTGAAGAGGAAGAGATCAAGAATTACATGATCCAGACGGCTCGTGATTTCGTTGATGGATGCTCTTGTAATCGTCATTTGAATCTTGGAGGAATTTTGGTCCAATTTTCACTAGTTGGGTAAAAAATCAAAATGGTATAGTAATTTATGATTTTATTACTATTTATAAATCATTTTTACCCACTTTCTATAGTTTAAACCATTTTTTGCACCTAATGGACTAATACAAATGTGGATCGAGTTGGTTTTGCAGTTTTAACCTCGGATTCTTACAGATTTTAGTACTTTATTGATCGTGTGTCACCTTGGGCAAGTATGTTCATTACCCAGCATATAGGATAGGTGTCCATTCTACTATGCATTTTTTTCATTATCCTATAACTGTCTCTCTTTATGCACTAGGTATGAACCCATTTGTTGCGACACAGAACCTTCCATCTACTATAAATTCATTTCCTTATCAAGTGGTAGAGACTTACCAAACATGGGTGCCCTAGTTAGATCCCCTACTGCATTTGGTGCCCATCCAGATATTTTTTCATCAGGACTGGGAATCCCTCACAACTCGTACTTGAATTTATGTTGAGCCTCATTTCTCATTCATAAGCATGCAACCTTTTACCCTGTGGACTCCCAAATGATTTTAATTTAAGCTCTTTTCCATCTCGTCTTTAAAAAGAAAAAATATTGTCGAGTGATTTGTCCCTTTCACACTCATGAAAATTGGATTTGAAAGATCATGAGTCATCATTAAGCTATTTTCCAACTCATTACCAAAAATAGAAAAGATTGTTGAGTGAACTTGGTGTTTTCACACTCGTAAATTGGATTTGAAAAGATGTCTACTTGGCACAAGTTTATCCCTTTTTCACACCAAGTAGACTAAAAGACATAAAAAAGGACATTTTTTGGCATTATGTTGTGATTGCATCTCATGCCCCTACTTGCAGTATTAATCCTATAGTCAGTTCTCGCTTTGCGTTATAAACTATTTTCCTTAGCAGTTTTGCATCCTCAACCAAGCATATCCTTGTTTATATCCTTCACAATTTGACACCCTATACCTAGGAGGGAACATTCTCTGAGTGTCCATCTCCCGCATGCACTTCCCTACATTAAGCATAGGTATTTTCCACTGTTGGAACTAGTTTTTCTTACTTGCGACACTCGTTTCCTCCTCTGTATCATAGAATTCATTTTTTGTGAAAAAACAAAAGAAGATGGGAGGGAAGGGAGTATTATCTTATATCGGTAGCAATCGTGTTGCCTTTGAACAGAGCACAAATTTATTTGATTCCATTCATCATAATTTTGGGTTTAGCATGGCCTTAGGAAGTTGAGCTCGTTACAGAGTCTTCTCTATCGACTGGTTACTCTTCCAGTCCCTATAGAGAACTTCATTGATGCCTCCTGCATCTCATGATTTTATCATTGGGTCTATGTTGCTAGAGTCCACCATATGTCTCTTGCTCTTGTTCAAAGGAAGTCTATCAACCTGTGTCGGTCACTCCTCAAAACTCTTGACTTTGCATGTCATCCATACCCTTAGTTTGTCTCGGAATCGCATGATACTTTAGTCCTATCATGCAACCTAGCCCTACTTCCATCATTGGTAGGTAACCTTGAACCCAGGAGTCAACATTTCATCATTGGTTCATGACTGGGTGGTTTCCCTTATGTTTGACGGCAAGACATCTATTCACACATTGGGATTCGTGCAGTTTCTTGGATTCCATTATCCTTATTGGTGGTCTCATCACCTTTGTTAGCAGTTTTTCATCATTGTTTGTTATTCAGAGGGTCTTTTTTTTGTATTGCTTACACTTGGGACATGCAAAAGATGCACAACATTGTTGGTTCATGAACTTGTTCTTCATCCCATTTCCACCAAATCATGAAGCTACTGCTTTGTACCTAGTGTTGACTGATGAGATATGCCTTAATTCTCTCCTTTTAGTGGGTCTCTTTCCATCGACATCATCCCATTATCTGGAAATGGGACCTAGAGTCTTATGAGTACCTTGAGGCTTGCAGTCATTAGTGGTAGGCTCTCTCGCCATCGACAGTTGGGAATACATCAATGTCTCTTGATCGATGGAATCTTCAGGTGTTCGACACCGACTCCTCTATTCACACTTGTAAGAATGTACTCGGTGCCTTGATACCTACTTTGATTATCGGTAGGTTGTCTCACATTTGTTAATGGTATACATCAATGACCGGTAATCAAACGATGTCTCATTGTGGTCAACCTCAACTCCTTTATTCACATGATGTAGACTTGCACCTTTGGCAGATTGTGTAGAAGACTTGAAGACATCACTATGTGGCCATAGATTTCATGAGTTGATGCTTCCTTTTCATTGGACCAGTACCTATATGACTTCAGGGATCATGGGAGATCAGATTGTACTCCATGGTATGCAGATATCTTCAAATTGGTTTGAGATTGTTTCTACTGGGCCTTGTTCGTGACTATGACATATTTTTTGGCATGTAACCACATTTGTATTTGCCTATTCATGGCCACAGACACTTGTTTGGTATATTTTTCACATGGATATGCAATGTATTTTGGCAGCCATGTATGAAAAGTCAGTACAAAATGTAATGAGTGATCGAGTTTGTCCAGTTGGTTCTCTACCACTCCACTTCTGGGTTATTTATAATGTATTTCAGCCATCACATATTCTCCTTTGACCTCACACATTAGGGGGCATCTGTTATAGAAATATTTTCCTCGCCCTATGCAATCTTATAGAGAGGGCCTTATTCCATTCCCCCATGCAAACTTAATTTCCCTGATTGATAAATTCAGAGACAAAACCAAATATTTTTCCACTTGTACGCACCTTGAAAGCTATACAACAAGTGTATACACTGTCTTCTACAATACAACTCGTGTATATCAGGATTTGTGCAAACAAAACAAAATTAGATGTCGGGTTTCCATGTCATGATAGGAGATATTTCATCCTTGGCCTTCCATTTACTGGAAACATTCTGACTCGCCCTTTTAGTTGCATTTTGAAGGCTATAAAGAAGACAATTCTGAGCTATGTAAAAGAAGAGAGAATTCAAATTTGAGAGCAAAGTTATTCTGGAGAAATTATTACTTCATTATTGATTCTGCATCCCTTTGTCCTTTAAGTCTAAACACAGTGTTTAGCCCCCAAGCTCTTCCCTTATTGATGGAGAACCTCTTTGTCTCCCTTATATGAGCTTGCCTTTTGTGGAGGATTGAAGTGGTGGAGGCCCAGTTGGAAGGAACTCGGTTTCTTGGTTCTGAACCATGACGACATAGAAGTTTGTAATGTTTCAATTCTGCTGATCATTTATTAATAGAAATACTCCTTTCCCATCCAATTGATATCTTGAAAATATATGTATTATGATACATGGGCATGTTTGTTTTGTATATTGATGGATTATGTTATCTAATGTGCTAACCTGTTATATCATCACTATATGCTTGCTTTGCTTGTTTGTTGAGAACTTGTTGCAGGTATAAATCTTTGGTTCAAACTGCTCAATGGTGGACATCATCAAACATTTGGACGAGGTAAGCCTCTTTCTTAATTCCTTTGCACATTAGTTTATATAGCATATGTTGGAATTGAGTCGATTTCTATAGTCATACCTGTCTATTGTGGTTCACCCTAGCCATAGAGATATTTTCCTCATAACACACCTCCCTCACTAAGTCTTCCCTCTGCTCTCTCTTTAACTCAATTTACTGACTGAAGTTAAATGTGGCCCTCACTTCCCTGTGCATTTCTTGTCCAGTTTTGTGTTGAACATCATTCATATTTTGATTTTTGTCCATTGACCTCCATCCATATAAAACCAACATCCACCTAAACTATGATGGGTACTGGTCTTACCTTCTCTTCAATCGGAGGGTGACTTCCAGTACTAACATTTCTGGCGTCGTTTCCAGGGAACAAAATGAAGACTTTCCCCTGGGATAGAATGAAAATGAACCTTTGATTCTAAAGGTGCATCAGACATCAGAACCATTGAAGATTGCACTTACGCCTGACGACTCCACTGTCTCGACTCCATTGTTTCAGTGTGGTTTCCATCTGGCTACACCTGAATCCCCCTAAGAGAACACAACAATCAGATCTGTTCTTTGATGGTGAACAAAGACCAAACACACTCAGACTGCATATCATTCACCTAGCGAATCCACTGGTCTGAAATGGACAAAATTCTAGCTCGAAGGTTTTCTCCTTTTAATTTCTCTGTTGTTCCTGGTTTTCCCAATGTTGTTCCTAATCCATATGAGTGGGGTGATTTTTTTCCCATATTTAAAGAACATAAAGATGACAACCCTGCCCAAAATCTCTGTGAGTTTCATGAACTCATGCACCAGTGGGAGATACATCATGAGGATGTATTATTAAAGATGTTCATTTTCTCATTAGCAGGAGATTCTCGTCAATGGTATCACTCCTTACCCCCTGCTATAATCTCCTCCTTGGGATAATTTCATGCAGCTTTCAATAGGCACTGTCAAAATTTTTATTCTTCTAAGTTAATTTTTCATAATTGTTGTGAAGAATATAAAGACTATGTTCAAGGTATGACTGTTTCAAATGAAAGTTGTGAGAATGAAAGCTATGAGGACATAATCTATGAGAATGAAGGATGCGAGTAGGAAGAAGATGCCCTAGCTGAGTTGGTGTGGATAGAGAGATCACTTTTTGCAAGGATAGATAAATTGAAGGAAGATCGTGTTCACTGCTCTTTTGAATAAAGCGTAGAGGATTTTCTAGTCCTAGGAGCAGATGTTCTTAGCATCCCTACTCATGATGGTGAGGTTGAGGATTGCATAGCCATAGAGGCAACATATTCTGCCCCTGATGCACCTATTGTCTCAGATTTAAATGAATATATAGTTGTGTATGACATCTATGAATCATATTCTGACCTGGATATGAATGATTTCCAAGAGCATGCAACAGATGATTTTCCTTTATAAATTAAGGAAAAAAATTGTGTAGAAATCGACCATCCTGGGCCTGTAGAAGAACAAGAGTAGAGCTTTCCCATGGTTCTTGTGTATTATTATTATGACTCTGATCCTTGGGAGATCCATGAAGAAGAAGAGGAAGATCCAAAGGTGCAGTTTATAACCTGCCCAGAGCCTGTAAGTGAGCAACCATCATCTGAGATCAGTCAGCCTGCATCAACCTTTCACCCACCTGTGATTTCCAGAGACGTTCAACTAGGTGTGAGCAGTTGTAAGATAGAGTAGAATTTATGTTACAAATTTTATGGACTTTTCCACTTATTCTATGAACTTGTAGGGGAATACATGGAGTTTCATTTCCTTCGTGTTTTGGAGCCGCCCAACTTTATCCTGACATCAGCATTAGGAGGAAAGTTGAAGGATGTAATCATTCTACTATCACGGTTGCATTATCTGTTATCAGTCATTGACAGAGTAAATGGTCTTCCATTTAGGAAGTTACTTAAATGGCTATGGTGGAAGTTCTTTTTCACCTAACACTCACTGTGTAAAAAGTCAATTAGTCTAGGAGTGTACATGCATAAGATCCTTTTGGAGTAGGTGTTTTTGCTTTCATTTTCAGAATAGTATGCTTTTTGTCCTATATTCCTTAGCAGGATGTTTTTTTAGCATGACTCCATAGCCTAACACTAAGGCACTGGAGTTGCGAAAGGAGTTCTTAGAGCCTCGCAGGGAGGAATCTATCCCCCATTGAGCCTAATGTTAGCACATATATTTGTAAAAGGGTGTTTTCCCTTAGGAATTGACCACTGAGTGAAAATGCGAGAAAAGGGAGATTAAAAAAACCCACAAAATACATTTTATCCTAATTCTATTGATGTCCCGATGGATTGGCACATCATGATAAAGATCACACATATCTGAGTGGTCGTATGTGCGCTTGATCTTGGAATTCTCAGATCTATGGTTTGTGTTCCATATCGGACCCCCCCCTGACTTTCTACCCTTAACGGGGTCAGGTCTGAGCAAGTAGTTTTCTGGAGCGGGCCCCCACAGACGTGTCACCTCCTCATCAACTCGGACCCCCGCCCCCTCCGATATAAGCCTCTTACCATCGCCCAATACCGCCTTCACTCCTGCAACACTTGTCCTCCACTCACCTGACTACATGCCTCTCACTTCCCAACTAACTTTTCTCCCCCTCTCACCTCCTAGCATGTGTCCCCACTCATGCCCCATATCACCTCCACCATTATTTTTTGTTTCTTCCCTGTCACCCTCAACCTACCACTTCACCCAACCTCCACATCCTCACCCCTCGTCACATCACCCCCTCACCTTTACACCTCATCTTTCAAAGTTCTAGCGCCCGTGCACTCCCATTAATCACATCCATCCACATGATCGTCGATCATTCGTTGAAAACTATCGGTTCTCACCGGGCACCTTACTTCTCACCATCTCCTCACTCCACGTCCACCTGTCAGTCTTTCCTGCAAGCATCCAACACAGATCTAGATGGCAGTGTTTAGAGTGTGTCCAACACGTCTTTTAGGTGTAGATTTGATTTGGGATTCATCCTGATCCCGATGAAGACAGTTAATTAAGGTGAGGGTGGTTGGTGAAACCTCGTCTCACCACTTAAGTGGAAATCCAATATGAACTGTCAGCAAGTTGGTTCTTCTGTAGGATCCTACTGAAGCACGACTGCATCTGATAGAAGCTCGCGTATGACAGAAGACTCCATGCACAGTCTACTAGAGAAAATGCAGACATAAAGCCTCGAATGCAAAGACTCGAGCACGACTCTTCTTTTAGTGGTGAATTATTCTGAGTATATAGGATTCATTTTGATATTTTTGTAGAGGTCATCAACTGGTTGAGTAGAGCTCCCAATTTTGTAATGCTTGTGATGCCAAAGTTGTTTTGTAGTTATGTAATTGATTTGATACTTTCATGTTAATAGAACTCAACTTCCTGTTTCTTTTCATTTTTTCTGTAAAAGTTGTTTAAAACACTCGGGCATGGATGATCCAGTCAAGGATCGTTATACTATTATAATGGAGGTTTGAATATAGCAGTATCATGGTCATTTTTACTTATTTCCCGGTGTTTCTATTCCCTCTCACACTGGATGGCTCAGGCATGGAAGATCCAGTCAAGTTGTTGCATTTGCAAGATGATGGAGGTTTGATCATTTGTGGCTGTAACTGTGTTGTTCGGACATATTCCAGTGTTTGAACTCGAGCTCAAGAATGCTCTTGAGTTTGGTTTTTTCTTCACAGAGTTGTTGGAAGGCTTGATGCCCATAGCAGTATCGTTCACCTCCCTCACTATGTCTTCCCTCTGCTCTTGCTTTAAATCAATTTACTGACTGAAGTTAATGTGGCCCTCACTTCCCTATGCATTTCTTGTCAAATTCTGTGTTGAACATCATTCATATTTTGATTTTTTTCCATTGAACTCCATCCATATAATACCAACATCCACCTAAACTCTAATGGGTACTGGGCTTACCTTCTCTACAATCGGAGGGTGACTTCTAGTGCTAACACATACCTTGCGCACCAATTTGGGTATCAAATATTCCGAATGACATTTGGTTTTGAAATACCGTGGGGCTCTACACAGATAGATCCAAATTGAAATGGATTTTCTGGACATCTCATCACTCAGTGCTTCTTATTGATATGTTGTTAAAATCAAGCATAAATTTAAGAACCAGAAAAAATGAGATTTTGGGTCTGCAAATCTGCAACAATAAAAGTATGATAAAGATAGCCCTAACAAACAGTTTCCCGAAAACCAGTCCAAGCCACAAGAAAAAAAGGGTCACGGGAAGACGAAGAAGGACACCGAAAAATGTTGTGATTCCAAAAAATCCCCTAGCACAACACTGATGAATGTCACTCAAAACAGTCTTTGGTGGTTGAAATCAAAGACAAGAAGTCGAATCCTGATTTTGAATATGATTCAAAGAATACTAACAGAAGAAATATCATCAATGCAAACCCCATTTCTATTGTCGCGACCACAACAATTCTACCAGAAGAACCAACAGATCCTGAAGAGGAGGAGCGCCTTTTTCATTCACATATGTGGGTGAAGGGGACCTCGTTGCATTGTATTGTTGATAGTGGAAGACAGAAGAACCTCATCTTAGTAGAGGTTGTCAAACAGTTGGGATTGTTGAGAACACCACACCCATAGCCATACAACATCGAGTGGCTTCGCCAAGGACGAGATCTTCGTGTCAGCCAGCAGTGTCGATTTTCATACAGCATCCAACCCTTCAAGGAT